>JACCIX010001284.1:0-10000 GCA_025506515.1 Flaveria trinervia
CAATTTGTATCAATACTATGTGCCACGTCGTTTGGGCATCCACTTCAACTAATGTCTAAGCAATCGTCGTTTGTTGATTGGAGTCAACCCATAGCTCTAAGCTTATGCCGTTCAGATCTTAACATGCAGGTTGCATTAATGAAAGTATCGATTTTAATTAAACATTCACACTATTTGGAATGTTTAACTACATTGAATTACTCTATAATGATTTTAGGTTCATAAACAAATATGATATTATTTGTTTCTTGTATCAAAAATTAAAACTTGATTAGGATTTTAAAAATTAAAAAAATTATCAAAAAAATTAATAAGTTGATCAAATTTAATAATTATCTAATATATTTAAAAGTAGGACCAGATTTAATATCAAGAAGCATGCAAACAAACCACTCAAATAAACAAATTAAAAAAACAAATCTAAAGTGTCAAAACTAGTAATTAATTAGCAGGACGTGAAGACAAAAAATAGAAACGACAAAAAATCTCATTTCAGAAAACTCAACTAAAAACCAAAACTTTAATAAATAAACTTCCTTCTGCTCTATTATCGATTTGTCGCCCTAGTCTCCTCCAGAGAACGATGATTATATGTGATCATATATAGATGATGAAACCTCCTCATGATGATGATACATATCATTTTTTACTTCCAGGATTACATCTTAACCTTCACATAATATTTTTTTATTCTAATTAATCTCTTATTTATTCTCCAATATTCTATCTATAGCAAATCATTTTTAAAACCATGATGTATAAATCAACCTTATAGATATCTCCAAAAATTTAAATGAATTCATATTTCTTGAAATTTCAAAAACAACAACTCTTCTTTAATATACTTCCAAAGTTTCCATTGACTTTTATTTTCAACTCCCGCGATTGTTTTTCATCTACGAAATAATAAAATCATTTAAAGTAAACTATATTCTAAAAAACACGCATTACTCAAAATAAAGAAAAATACCTACACTAAATGCATAATATGAAATACATATATAAGCTTAAATAATGATAACTGAAGTAAAAAAAATACTACTAACACTTCATTATATGACCATTTAAATCTATTGAGACTCTATATTATCTATTTTTTTCTCATATTATTTTAAGGGAAAGTGTTTCTTTTTCCATCCACAATAAATTTTCTTTATAAATAAGTAAAATTTTCAAATAAATATGGTTCTAATTCTACAAAGTGTAATACAAAATCTTAACCATTAATCTTTTTAATCAATGTTGAGATCAAATTGATTGAAAAATTTCGAAAAAAAATGTATTTTGTGTATAGTTACTTTTATTTACTTTTTTCAAGTTCTCCCACTTTTATTATATGTCTATAACTTTTATATATAATATTATCTTTTTATAAAATTACACTATTAAAACGAGATTTTTTTATCTTTAGAACGAGTATTATGTCATAATATAAAAAGATAATAATTTTTTTTACGTTTTTAGTGCATATGAAATATTCTTCATTTTGTCTTTTTGCAGTGATTCGTGAGTTTTTTTAGTTAGTTATTGTGTAATTCTAGTATGTAAAACATAATGATAAACTAACAAAGAAACTATCTAATACATTAAATACAAGGAAAAATTACATATTTTCCCCTACAAACTTAATCAATTACACATATACCCAAGTTAAAATTTTAATTACATATACCTCCTTTTAAAACTTAGTAAATTACATATATACCCAACTTAGAATTTTAATTACATATATCCTCTTGTGAAACTTAGTTAATTACATATATATCCAAATTAAAAGTGTAATTACATATATCTCATTCTAAAATTAGTTAATTACATATATACCTAAACTAAAATTTTAATTACATATATCCGATTTATTAAACATAATTGTTACATATTTGTTCATTTGATTATCTTTATTAAAAAATGTATAACTAGTATTTACTTTAATTTTTACTAAACTATAAAATTATATATTTTACTACCTTTTCGACTTTTGATTATTTACTAATATTTTTGTACTAACGTTTTTTATATATATTTTTTATTTTTTTACCATTTGATGCTAATTTTTTATGATTCCTATACGAGACACTTCTAGTCACGTTATACAAGATAATCCGAACACATAATTTTATGTTGTCTAATGAGACTGAAAGTGTTTGGTACGGATACCAGAAAAAATTAGCATAAAAAGGTAAAAAGACAAAAAGAATATAAAAATGTTAGTACAAAGATATCAATAAATAATCAGAACTTATAAAGCAAGTAAATAAGAAAAATTATAATTTTAGAGTTTAATAAAAATAAAAGTAAAGTAGTAATTATATAAGTTAATAAAAGTAATAAAATGAATAAATTTGAAATATTAATTAAAATAAAACGGATATATGTAATTAAACTTTTAGTTTCAGCATATATGTAATTAACTAAGTTTTAGGAGAGGATATATGTAATTAAACTTTTAATTTGGATTTATATGTAATTAACTAAGTTTTACAAGAGAATATATGTAATTTACAATTTAAGTTGGGTATATATGTAATTAGTTAAGTTTATAGGGGGGGATATATGTAATTCTCCACAAATACAATGACAACATAACATGAAATGATATAAAACATAAAACACAATATAAATGTCTTAGTTTTTTGCTTATTATTGTTTTATTCTGATGACTATGAGCTTAAAATAATACAATAATAAAATAACATTATTGTATACTTATAAATATAAACATAATAATAATATAACAAGTTTATGTAATGTATAAAATAGCAATGACAAAAATAATACAAAATGATTTAAAACGTAAAATACCATAATGAATATACATGATAAATGATGAAAAATATCTGACACAATAATTTGATATATGACTGAATAACCTGACGTATTAAACATAATAAACTGACGTATTTAACATAAGGAACAACATGTTCTTCCCTTTTTAGTAATAAAAGTACACATGTCAAAATAAGAATGCTTCTTAGATTTTACCTACCCTAGTAAAAATACGAGTAGTTAAACATGTTTATTGATGAATATACTATTTATACTTTCTGGAAAGACAAATAGAATCATTTATAAACACTACTAATTGGGTGTTTAAAAAATAATTTGTTGCTTCATAAATCTTTTGTTTGAAACCTACTAACCCATTAGCCGAAATAATTTTAGTCTTTCAAAAAAGGGATGACCAAATTGGTCAACAAAATAACCGGTATGATCAAATGAATCAGTTCATTTAAGCCATGAAAGCTAATTTTTAAATTATGTATGTATATTATATAAACACATTTTTGTCTAGGATTAATTTTTTAGCATGTTATTCGTTTTTAATAATTTCAACTTTTATTATTGGCCGTTATTAATTCTAACTTAATAAATATTTACGGATAGTTTTAATTTGAGTTTATTTTATTTCTAACGATCTTTTACTAACTGAGAGTTAACCATTATTAGTTTTTTTATACAAAATGGGGCTTTATTGTCAACTCCGTCGCTGCCTAGCCTCCATCAAGTCCGACTTTCATTGTCTAGCATTTATTGTCACCTAAAATCTACCCCCAACGAATCAAGTGGTTCAGATCAGGAGGTAAAGATTGACGAGCTTAAGGTGTAGGATTTTAGAATGACAAATCTAATGGTAGATTTTAACTTTTTGCTTAGTGTTCTGCCCACATACGCAGTCCGCATCATCAAAAAAGTAACATGGTTAACTCTCAGTTAGTCAGTGATCGTCGGAGTAAAATAAATTCAAAGTTTGAAATGTTTATAAATATTTTCTGAATTGAAATTAATCTCAGACAATGTTAATATTATTTAAATAAAATAACCCAAATTAGTTTGTAACATTACTTTTACGTATTTACATGCGGAACTTGAATGTGTAAGATGATACTGTTGCCACCTTAAACTTGTTAAGTATCATGCATAGTAGTTAATTACATGATTGGGATTGATATGCTCATATAGCAACATTGATCGTAACTTTTAAGAAAGGGTTAGGTTAAATAGACACCCAAATATTTTAAATCAACACCTCAAAATTTCTATACGTGTCGTATAGCCCCATACGCGTCGTATAGAGGGGGGTCGTACATGGTTGTATGTGTCGTATAAGGTTTTATGTGTTGTATAAGCTATATGTGTCGTATAAGACTATATGTGTCGTATAGCCCTCTGACAGCCCCCTGAATTTTTTCTCGTAGTCAGCGTCGAAATTCGCTATACGCATCGTATAGCCCTATATGTGTCGTATAGGAGGGTCGCATAGGGCTATATGGGGCGTATAGCTCTCTGACAGCCCCCTAAATTTTTCTCGTTTTTAGTGTATTCGACCCTATACGACGCGTATGAACCCATACACGGCATACAGGTGGTGTCGATTTATATGAATGTGTGTCTCTATATTAGGACCCTTAAGAAATTACATCATTAATTCTAACTGTTTGTCTAATCATAACAAATTAAATTCGGTGAAGTCTTTTTTATCAAGTGAATGTAAAAAATCTATGTTACCCCAAAACTTAAAAGACCAAAATTTTAAAAACATAATATATTAATATGGACCCTTCTTCTTATATATCTACACATACAACACAAACATCACCCTCACCATCGATGGATCCCTACCTGCCGGCACACCTCCACCAGCACACCACCTGCCGCCCCAAGTGCGATGACACCACCACGTCCACCAACGACACGACCATAATCAGCTCAGCCACCACCAACTCCCTTATAAGTGCGATGACACCACCACGTCCACCAACGACACGACCATAATCAGCTCAGCCACGACCATATTCCATGTATGCTTTCGATTTAACCGGAGTTTGCGTTAATCAAATTATGGGTGTTTGTCGAAACTGTAGGAACCGTTCATATAAAATAAAAAGTCAAACAATTTTATTAATGTACTCAATACAATGAACATAAAGAAATGATTATGTATCACTTTTACAATGGTAATTTTACAGAAATAGAAAAACAGAAATGTAAAAGCTGAGGATCGTGTTCAACACGGGGCCCTTAAAACAAATTCCGAGCCTCCCAAGAGAACTCAGTTTGTTTCCCAGGGTACAACAGCCGAAGCATTTTGTACTGCCAGGATTGATCTAGAACCCGAAGTTGTTTGTAGAAGAGAATCCAGAGAGATAGAGAACCTGTTTTGCTGCAGGTTTTGAGATGTGTGTTGGTGTATCTTCATACTGAGGCACCCTCAGTAAAGTGCGCCATCAAAGCGCCACATTGCGCCCACATGCCCACGCTGCGCGTGTGCGAGTTGCGAGTTGCGAGTTAAGGGTGCTTCGCACCCTTCGCGAATCCACTTAGTGTGAAATCTTAGGAAACAATATAGACAAGAGGTTATAGAATATAAACCATTTTATATTCTCTCTTTCCTCCAATGTGGGACATAATTTCCCACACTATTAATTCCTAATGTCACACTAATTTTCATTCAACACTATAATTTATTGACTAAATATTAATAACCATATTAATATTATCAATAAATTTCCAACAATCCCCCACATGAATGGAAATCAATTCTCCAAAAATTCAGCAGTCAAGTGTTGCAGGATAGGTAGGTCTTCCCTTTGAACCTTCCTTTGTGATGTATACTTAGTCTCCTAGTGGTGTGTAGACACGATGTCTTTGAACATACCCTGTTTTATGTAGACGACAATATACATTCACACAACACTCTTCCTGGTTTGATCAACCCCTCATTGTCGTGTCCGTTAATGGTCATGGAACACTTTCCTGGTTCTGCGAGAGCTCTAGGATTGGCGCCTCCCCACAAATCCATTTGAAGCGACCCCACTTCTCTCTAACATAGGTGATTTGGTGAATCATTAAAAGCATCATAGTTATATTGATTCCCACGAATCATCTAACCTTAATATGCTTAACCTCACTTTGGTCACTTGTTCGGGGTACTCCCCCAGAGTGAATGGACTAGGAAGATCGTCACTCCCTTTAGGTTTTAGGGTACTCCCCTATAGTGACTCCGTTGGTCATATGATTAAGTTGTCCTATTGAACCTAGATCTTGGGATCTCCAGTCAACTAGGTTAGGTTTCCCTCATATTCTCCTTTTTTTCACGGGCTTTAGTCCCATTCCTCTTGACAACTTATAAACTATTTCTGTGCTTAAGCCTTTTGTTAACAGGTCTGCAATATTATCTTTTGACTTGACATGGTCAATTGTGATAACACCCGTTGATATTAGTTGTCGTATTGTGTTATGTCTACGCCTAATGTGCCTTGATTTGCCATTGTACATTGAGGTTCTGGCTCTACCAATTGCCGACTCACTATCACAATGTATGCAAATAGCCGATAACGGCTTTGGCCATCTTGGAATGTCTTCCACAAATTGACGTAGCCATTCAGCCTCTTCTCCGGCTTTATCCAAAGCGATAAATTCCGATTCCATTATGGATCTAGCTATAACAGTTTGCTTGGATGATCTCCAAGATATTGCTGCTCCACCAAGTAAGAACACATACCCACTTGTTGATTTGGAATCTTTTATATCCGATATCCAGTTTGCATCAGTATACCCTTCAATCACAGCTGGATGACGGGTATAATGCAATCCATAGTCTCTTGTGTATCTTATGTATCTAAGTACCCTCGTTATACTCTTCCAATGTTCTGAGCTTGGATTACTAGTATATCTGCTTAGCCTACTCACCGCGTATGCTAAGTCGGGTCTAGTACATGTCATTAGATACATTAGACTACCAATGATTCTTGAATACTCTAACTGAGCAACACCCTCACCTCTATTTTTCTTTAGATGTTGGGTGGTATCAACCGGAGAACGTACTACACGCGTGTCTCCCGAGTTGAATTTTTCAAGAATTTTATCCACATAATGTGCTTGACTTAACACAATACCATCTTGGGTTCGAATAATTTTCACTCCTAAAATTACATCCGCTAAACCCATGTCTTTCATATCAAATCTTCCTTTCAACATGTCCTTAGTAGATCTTATTATTTTATCATTACTCCCAATGATAAGCATATCATCTACATAAAGACATAAAATCACATAACCTCCTGGTGTATCTTTCACATATACACATTTGTCACACTCATTTATTTTGAAACCGTTGTCAATCATGACACGATCAAACTTTTGGTGCCACTGTTTTGGAGCTTGCTTTAAGCCATACAATGACTTGACCAATTTACATACTTTACCCTCTTGACCATGGGCAGAGAAACCCTCAGGTTGCTCCATGTAAATCTCTTCTTCTAAATCGCCATTTAGAAATGCGTTTTGACATCCATTTGGTGTACTTCTAAATTTCTTAATGCCGCAATAGCAAGAACCATTCGTATGGAGGTTATGCGAGTGACATGTGAGTAAGTATCAAAGTAGTCTAGACCTTCCTTTTGTCTAAAACCTTTGACTACTAGCCTTGCTTTGTATTTATCAATACTTCCATCGGCTTTCATCTTCTTTTTGAATATCCAACGATATCCAAGCGGTTTACAACCAGGAGGAAGATCTACTAGCTCCCAAGTATGGTTGTGAAGAATTGAATCAATTTCATTCTTGATTGCCTCTTTCCATTGGGGTCCTTCCGAAGAAGATACCGCTTCACGATAGGTATTAGGCTCACCCTCAACCATATAACTTACGAAGTCTGGACCAAAGGATTTCTCAACCCGTGCCCTTTTACTTCGTCTAATTTCTCCCTCTTCTACCTCAGGTCGTTCATGTTGACTATCATGAACTATGTCATCAATTTGTGTTGATGAACTTGCACTTCCATCATCAAACCGCGATGATGTAGATGCATGTGTTTGTCCTCGCATTGGAAACACATTTTCAAAATATGAAGCATTCCCCGGCCTTATCTCCATCATAGTGTTCTTTTGTACATCGGGATTCTTGGACTCGTGTACAAGAAATCGATGTGCATTACTGTTTTGAGCATATCCAATGAATATGCAATCAACAGTTTTGGGTCCTAGTTTTTGAGCTTTAGGCAGTGGTACAATTACCTTAGCTAGGCACCCCCACACTTTGAGATACTTATATGATGGTTTTCTACCCATCCATAACTCGTAAGGGGTTACATCCCTTTTCTTTGGTGGTATTTTATTTAAAAGATAATTTGCCGAGAGGATAGCTTCCCCCCACATGTCATGGCTCATCCCAGAGCTTATCAACATGGCATTCATCATCTCCTTTAAGGTACGGTTTTTTCGTTCCGCAATGCCATTTGATTGTGGTGAGTAAGGTGCCGTACATTCATGTATTATACCACTTTTTGCACATAAATCGACGAACGGTGCAACATATTCACCACCTCTATCGCTTCGCACAGCTTTAATTTTCTTGTTTAGTTGATTCTCAACTTCGTTTTTATACAAGATAAATTTGTTGATTGCCTCATCCTTACTTTTAAGTAAGTATACATAATAATATCTAGTGCAATCATCAATAAAAGTGATGAAATATTTGTTGCCACCTCTTGTTGGGTGTACTTTTAAATCACATATGTCGGTGTGAATTAAACCAAGGGTTTCGGTTATTCTTTCAACCGGTTTAAATGATGATCTTGTAAGTTTTGCTTCAACGCATGTTTCACATTTAGAGTTTGTGTCAATATGGAATGTAGGTATGCATTTTAAATTTATTAAACGACGAATAGAATTATAATTTACATGTCCTAGTCTACCATGCCAAACATTTGAAGACTCAAGCATATAAATAGAAATAGTAGTCTTATTCATTTCACTTTTAATAACGGTTACATTCATCTTAACATACCATTAAGGGCATAACCCTTCCCCACATACATTCCACGTTTAGTAAGGACAAACTTGTCCGACTCAAACACTAAACGAAAACCAAACTTATTAAGCAACCATCCCGAAACAAGATTCTTCCGAATCTCCGGGACATATAAGGTGTTGCTCAGTGTGAGTTCCTTCTCGGAAGTCATCTTCAAGATCACATTTCCTTCGCCTTTGATGTCGGCCGTAGCTTTGTTACCCATGTAAAGCTTTTCATCACCCTTAACCTCTTTAAAAGTGCTAAAGAGGGTCTTGTCACCACACACATGACGGGTAGCTCCCGTATCAATGAACCATCCATGTGGATTGTCTCCCACGAGGTTGACTTCTTCCACCATTGCCGATAGCTCGGTGATCATTGCCACTAACGGTTCACCATCTTCATCCATCATATGCGCACGCTCACGCTTTGGTTGCTTACATTGATTTGCACGGTGCCCCGTCTCATTACAATTGTAGCAAATACCTTGGAAAGGAGGAGGTGGAGGTTTCTTTTTCACAACTCCTTTCTTTGGTCCAAGGTTCACCTTTGGTTTCCCAATTGGCTTTTTCCCTTTACCTTTATAACCCCTTGACGATTGTCCATGTTCAACCACATTTGCCTTTGCCATTGGTTCCACACGGTTGCCTTTTTGAGCCATTTTGTTGTCTTCTTCAATTCGAAGACGAACAATAAGTTCATCCACAGTCATCTCCTTTTGTTTAAGCTTAAGATAATTCTTAAACTCTATCCAACTTGGAGGCAACTTTTCAATCATGGCTGCAACTTGGAAGGTGTCATTGAGAGGCATCCCCTCAGCATGAATTTCATGAAGTATAACTTGTAACTCTTGAATTTGGCTAATCACAGTCTTGTCATCAACCATTTTAAAATTCAAGAACCGAGCCACAATGAATTTCTTGCTACCTGCATCCTCGGTTTTATACTTCTTGTCTAAAGACTCCCATAGTTCTTTGGCAGTCTTTATGTTGCAATACACGTTATACAATGAATCACAAAGACCATTCAAAACGTAGTTGCGACAAAGAAATTCCGAATGCTTCCAAGCATCAATGGCACTCAAGGCTTGAGCATCATCCTCTTCTTTAGGTAGAGGAGTAGTTTTTTCCAAGAACTGTGCTAAGTTCAAGGTGGTCAAATAGAAGAACATCTTCTGTTACCATCTTTTGAAGTGGACACCCGTAAA
>JACCIX010001284.1:17500-176543 GCA_025506515.1 Flaveria trinervia
CACCGACTTCTCCTCATCGTCTGTACTTCGTATCCGCTCACGAACCTTCAGATGCTCCGTCCAAGAGCTGGTCGGCGGTTTAAATCGTTGATTTGAACGGTGACGAGACGGTAGCTCGATTGACGTCGTACGGATGTGTTGATTACAGTCCTTCGGTTTCGCAATCCGGTGACCTAATTGCTGTTGCGTCATACGACTCTCGACCTTAGGGCGGTGAGTTTCACCATCTGGAAACGGATATCGTTGTTTTTCGGCGATTGGATCCGATTAACCGGTGGATCGTGTGTTCACAAGGCGGATGGCCTACGTGGTGTGGTGATGGTACAATATACTTCCACCGGCAAGCTGATGATGGCTGGTGGAGCGTTTTCCAGCTGGATTTACCGGCCGATTTTGGCTCTCCGGCGACGGCACCTCGACGTGTTACTCCTCTTGGTGTTCACTGTTTTACTCTGGCTACTATGCATCATCGCCGCAGATCGCCGTAGCTACTCGCCAGAAGGGAGAAAACTACCGACATATTTGTTGTTTGTATGATTTGTTTGTTTGTTTGTTTGTTGTTTGTATGATTAGTTTGTTTGTACGATTAGTTTGTTTGTATGATTAGTTTGTATGTGCTTAGTTTGTTTGTATGATTAGTTTGTTTGTACGATTAGTTTGTTTGTATGATTAGTTTGTATATGGTTAGTTTGTTTGTATGATTAGTTTGTATATGGTTTGTATGAGAAATGAATTGGTTTAGTTGGATGGTATATGATTTGTATGATTAGTTTGTATATGGTTTGTATTAGAATATTCAGCATTCTACAGATGTTAAATAAAACAAACCGTCTTTTTCTTACAGACTGCAGACATTTGGTCCACCTCTTCTGCTGCAGATGTCTGCAGATGTGGTCCGCAGACTGCAGACGTTTTCCTGCAGAAAAAACAAACATCACCTTAGTGACGTGAATGCTTTAGATTCTACGTTCCAAACACAAAAGACACACCGTTGACAGTTATACACCAACATCAATACGGTACAACTTAGTCTTATTATGTTATATGCAATAAGCAATAGCCCAAGACTTTATTAAAGTAGGAGTAACTCTTGTGTTCAATTCTCGCATGTGATAAGGTTAGGTCAGAGTGTTTTCTCATCTAATACGAGTTTCATTTCAAGAATCGTTTCAGGTTCACGACTAATGAAAACTAATTGATGTACAAGGTTTTCTCGGTAATATGTCAGCCTAAGTGACCCAAGTTTTATACTCGAGTAATGAAGAAGATCGGATGGGTCAATGGCCCGTCAATGATCAGTGGCGGACCCAAAAGAATTTTTCTTGGGGGGGGGGGCAAAAGTGAATGGTTGCATAAGTTTACGAGAGGCGTTCAGGATATTTCTAAACATATAACACTAAAATAAAATTTATAGGAGCTGCTAATACCTCAAACTTCTACCTAGATCAGCCACCGTAAGTAATCTAACTAACTGTTATAAAAATGTAATATCAAGTATAGAACTAGCTATGAATAAGTTTTCACTCATAATGTAGAGTAGAATCATTAGATTGTTAAAGGGGTTACATGCGCGAACGAAATTGAGGATTGAATGGGTTCACATGCAAAAAGGAGAAAAAAAGATTGAGATAAAGCATAAAAGTCTAAGATAATTGAGTTAATTGTTTAAGTGTAAGAAGATAAATAATAGAATTTATATGGATTTACATTGACACAATAAGACATGAATACGATAAGACACATATACAATAAGTGTTTACACGAACATAATACGATAACTAATCGTTTCATTTTTCAAACACGACACTAGTGTGTTCAGATACAAGTTACATGCTAAGACCTGTTAATGAACACAATAAAAATCACATATTTAGTAGAAACAAAAAGTTACTAAGAGCCTATCAAAATCTTAAGCAATATGTAATCCTTAACATGATAATCATTGAGATATTTAAAACTTAATACAAAATGAAAACTTAATTGAAATATAACATAATAAACAGGCTAGAAGGCGGGTCGAAGACTCGGTTAGTGGTAGTGTGATAGTTGTATTCGATTGAAGCGGCTAACCAAAAGGTAGGTTTTATAAAGTGAACATGAACAACAATGACATATAAAAATAAGCAGTAAAGTATAAATAGATTTAAACAAGTATTATCGTGTCTTAATAGGTTAACCGGTGTTTAACCTATTGAGGCACAAATTTTATCGTGTCTTAAATATGTCGACATGCATATGTACGTTAATGACACGAAATCTGTTAAGCTCAGTGGCGGAGCTTGAACACTCCTGTAGGGTGGGCGGGGGCGAGATTATTTTTTTTAGGGGGGGCGAACTCGAGTTTTATATAAAATATTACACTATTAACCCAAAAATTTACACTACGGCCCAAAAATTTACACTACCGGCGAAAAAAAGAGGGGGGTGCCCCCCCCCCTCCCCGGTCCCAACTATGCTTCGTCCCTGGTTAAGTTCAAATACAAAACAAGTTAACTTCATGTCATGTTTAACATGCTTGTGTAAAAATTGTTTGCCCTAGAATTTATTTTATTAATATATTAACTATTGTTAGGAAGTAGAGTTGGAATAGATTGCAAGTAATTCTAGCATAAGTAGGGGTTTTTGTAAGGGGTTTAAGTATGGTTTTTGTCCTTAATAATATTTGTGAAGAAATCCAAGGGTGATTTCATATAATATTGATGTTTTTTCATGTGTGGTATATGATTTTTGACCAACAGTAGTCAGTAGGTATCACCATTTGACATAGCTCAAACCAGGGAAGAAGTAAGCAAGAGGTAACTCATATAGGTGGTGGTAATTGAGCTAGAAGTCATGCTTGATTGCTAAAAAATTATATAAATTTGATGATATGTATGAAAGAACTAGTGAATAATAGCAAATTGCTACTTAAGATCAAAACTTTGGTGTTTCGGTAGTAATCAATGCATAACTAGTAACACGCCGATGCATTAGTGCAAACGAAGATCACCCATACATAGTAACTTGGGCATTAATGTTGTGATAGCAACACATGCATTCGTAGCGTTAATGAATTAGGAGATTAGTAGCAACTATATAATTAAGAAGGAAGTATAATCAGCAACAAGTTAACAATGATTAATAAATCTTCAGTAGTAACTTATTTGTAACTAGTGATAGATTTTGCTGATCTGTCACAAGAAAATACACACTCATTCTTTTGAATTATTTTGTCTTAAGGGATAGAAGATTTTCGTATACCCACGAATCAATGTAATTAGAAAGTGATATCATACATAATTGAGAAAGCTATCAGACAAATTACGAAACCTAAAAGCACTACAATAATTTTTGTCATCATTTGTACACATGCACCCGATGATAGGGTTTTTATTATCTCTTAAAGTTATTATAAAATTTACACTACCGGAAATTTAAGGGGACGAACTCTATAATTATTATTAAAAATTTTAAACGGGCAATATAATTTTTAAGTTTTTAATTAAAATGGATCTAGCTGGAGACTAGACCAATAAGAGAGCAAAACAATTATATTGCCATTTTACAAACGTCAAATCTACACCATTCTTCCCAAGTCATCATTTTTGCTTTCGCACGGTTCCGAATCCAAATGAAGACATGTGTCTTCACATCTTCGAATAACACCTTAGAGAAGTCAACCTGTTGTTGAAGATATTATTGTTTTGAATGTTCCATAGACTCCACATAGTCGTCATTATAATAGTTTGCACTTTGCACCAACTTTTTTTTCGAACCGGGAACCCACAAGTAAATCTGCAGTTGATCCTTTATGTCGAAGGCGAAGAATGAGAAGATATTGCACCACTTTGCAATCAGTGGCGAAGCTTGAACTATTTTATAGGGGGCGGGACGATATTAATTTTTTTCAAAGAGGATGAACTCGATATTTATATAAAAATTTACATTACCAAGCCAAAATTTACATTACCAAGCCAAAATTTACATTACCAAATCAAAAATTTACACTATCGGATTAAAATTTATCACTACCGATGAAAAATAAAGGGCGTCTAAACAGTTGATATCTCAAAATATTTTTAGTTTTCACATGTATAATTATAATTGGTACAACCAGATTTATAATAAAAAATAGAGCAGAAATAATCACAAGTGACTAAACAGTTGATATCTCAAAATCCCATCATCGAACTTGTTTGCAACTCCCAATACTCTTTCGTTTGCTTCAATATTATCTTTCGTTCTTCTATTAGCCTTTCCTTGAACTCTTGTTTGCACCTATATAAGTATCCTCAACTTTAGGTTTTTTCCTTTTATTTAAATAGCAAGATATTTTCACAACAAATAAACATGTTTAAGAAAATGTTTACGACCAAAAGCCTAATAATAATTGGTATCTAAAGCTTTCAACTAAAAAACAATACATGCATTGATGTTTTATTTGTATTAAATAGTATTTTTAAACTCGGAAAAATTTGGGAAGGTGAAAGATATAGCGAAAAATTAATATGTTTGAGACTGTTAGAGTGCGGATCTCAGGATGTGCACGTCACTTGGATATATTTCTTGGGATACGTAATGTTATGTAGAATAACGCACCAACTTAACTCTTATAAAGTGTGTGATCCTAACAAAAGGTCTCGTAATTTTGTTTAGAGTTGGCGTCAACAAGAGTAGCTAGTACATGATTTGCATTTGAACATATGTGTTAATCTTGTGTCTAGAAAATTTACTCTCTTTGTCACAAAAGTAAAATTTTGAACACTAAATAACGTTATAGAAGATCATAATCACAATTTAAATGTGTACACATAGTAACCTAAACAAAAATGTGTTAATTTATATGTACAATATATAAAATTAGTGTTCATGCTTTGAATTTGGATTTTAAGTAATGTTTACAAACGATTACATATGGTTTTTTCTTAAAGGCATATTCATTATTATACATGATTTTGACTCATTTATTAAAGTAAAACATATGATTATATACTAGAGTAGTTTAATTTTAGTATAAGAGTGACGTTTATAGAAATATATGTATACATAGTTGACCTGTGCGTCCAACGTCCTTTCAAATTAATAACTTAAATTAAAAGCTTAATTCAGTTAGTGAATTATTTTAAACTACTTACCGTCGTTGAGGAAATAAATAAATAAATATATATATATATAATATATATATATATATATATTATATATATATATATATATATATATATATATTGTAAATCCTGAATCCATTACAATATTGGATGATAAAAACACTTTTACTACGTACGTTAAAAGAACTAAACAAATAAATAAAAGGGTCACATGCATCCCTTTATAAAAGATATATCATCATAGTATATATATAGTATATTACCTTTGTTGTAAGAGAAAACCTAGTTCAGACATACACACAGATTTATCATACGCTCCACTCTGCAATAACAAAAAGAGAAACAAATTAACTTAGAGGGACGTTCATGTATATTTTCTAACATAAAAGTTCCCAATATGATCATGAAACAGTTTAAAGATTAACTACGCTTATAGTCACGACTAGTCATACAAGCATTTGGTCATGTATTAACTTTGCCTCACGTATCTATATAAATCACATCCTACTTGGATTTCATGGAGAAAATCGCATCCTATATATATATATATATGTGTGTGTGTCTACTATTATTTCTTCAACAGTCCCATGCCAATAATGAATTGAATAATATTTTTAATGGCTAGGTAAAAGTCAAAAATATCTATAACCAATAAATTGTACCTCTTAAAAGTTGTACTAACCTCTCTACAAACTGGGCATTTGGACTTTGGGCTTACATACTTGAACCCTTCAATGATCAACACATTAGCTGCTAAACAAGCACAAGACTTGCAGAATATATGTCCACAACTCAAAGCATAAGGTTGGAAGACAATATCCTGAATCAACAAAGTGAACATTACGATACTCGAATCATAGATTACATACCCTCGCGATCATTGGTTAACATGGAATTGATGTAATTTGTTTATGTTCAAATTTAGACCATACCAGGCATATAGGACAAATGAGACTGCACTCCAGTTTTTCAAAACCTTGAACCGTTAAAGTGAGTATAGAACCTTCACCGTAGAAGTTGAGATTAAAAGACAACAAGCCGAAAAGCTCATCAGAAATTAACTTGCTTGAAACATTAAGATTGATAACAAAAGCTACTACTTCAATCAACCATGGTGATTGCAAAATATCCAAGTGCTTGGCCTGTAATTCAGATTTAAAGTTCATACCACGTGTAGACTCGTGTATCTGTAGAAATTATTTTAAAATATTATTGAAGATTTGAGAACAAGAAACATGTAAGAACAGTGTTTTTTATGCATGTGTAACAATTAAGTTGTCTTACTTTATCATATTTCTTGAGAATTTTCCTGAGGGCGATAGCATTCACAACCACAAATTGGATTAACCTTAATACTTTTTGTATGACTTGTTCTTGATCATCTTTGATACAATGAAACACGCGGGATAAGAATCTAGGCACAGCAGGAGTAAAGTGAAGCTGAACAAGCTGCTCTACTCTCAAACTAATATAATCAACCATCTTTGAAGATACTAGTGTTAGTTCAGAGAAAATCGAATCACATCCTATAACGATAGCACAAAAAAAATTAGCAACTCTCGGTATATTGTTAGCATCGATAGAAACAAGATAATTTTAACGTTTTGGGACTTATGTGTAAAAAATTTAAAGTTTAGGGCATGTAAGGTTTTTCCTTTCTCTATAAAAGCAAGCATTTACACTTACAATGCCATGTATTTTAAGACTATTACATGAACAAACGAGCTCGGAAATTACTTTGTGATTCCGTAACAACATTTAACTAGTTATAGATTTAAGAAAGGAAAACTTACGACGACACTTTTGATCGCAATCATCTTTAAAACTGACATCGTCATGAGAATCTGTAGAAGCTCGCTTATGTCTATCGTGCCTGCATATGTTTAAATCACTCTTAAGCCTCTTGAACTCAAAATCACACCTCTTTTTCGGATCATGCTCTTCATTTTTTATCAAATAAGCGGTAAACACCTCTTCGAACCCCATTTATTCGATCAATGTCAAAATTAACAAGAACTTAGCACATTGTTGAAATAATATTTTCCTACACACAAAATAAGTGTCCGTAGACATATATATAGGAGTAAGTGGTGAGATCAAATACAAAATAATCACGCTCT
The DNA here is from genome assembly GCA_025506515.1 of Flaveria trinervia. NCBI lineage: Eukaryota > Viridiplantae > Streptophyta > Magnoliopsida > Asterales > Asteraceae > Flaveria > Flaveria trinervia. The sequence goes on from JACCIX010001284.1 coordinate 24,705, forward strand.
ACCGAGTTCACGTTACGAATAAAAAGTTGTACACTGTACGTAGTGGATATAACATAAGTATTAGCAAGTTGAACCTTATTAATGTACGTAACTGTCAAACAGTTTATTTTATGTTTGAACTTTGACTTTCTAACATTCACGTCACTAAGTGCGTCATGTTTTGAAATAATATATTCTTTTCTTTCGAAGACACCTTAATTAGTTGTGGTCGTCGAACACTCACTATTTGTCTATTTATAAAAATTTAGTTTCTTAAGAATAATATTTTCGAATTAAATAACACATGCATGGTCCTACGGCTTTTAGTTTTCAAAATCTAGGAAGAAGGTTCAACTTGTTTACCTGTTTCCATCATGTTAAGTGATATAAAATAATTATTATGGTATCATAACGGTAATTGCACGTACTCAATGTAACCTACAATATTAAAAAAACAGTCAACTTAGAACACAACTTCTTTTTTTTAGTTTGACGAACAAAGGTATCCCTCACGCTACGTGGTGTGCTTTTGGTCGTTTTCCCAGCGCTACGTGAAATGACTTTAAACATCATCGCCTCGACTCTCCAAACACTATTAAATTGACTACCAAAACCGGTTCTCATAATATTAATACTAACTACAATGTTTTTCGTTCATAATTGGTTAGGTTTTAATGGTTCCACAACAATAAATGCATTAAGTAGGGCCTATACAAAAAATACTCAATTTTGAATACATAGTTGTTTATAAAAAGTTTAATAATAGAACATTGACAAAAAACTAAAAACAACCATGCATTTTGTTTTTGGTTCTAAAGTTAACGAACGAAAGTCATTATTGAAAATCAAAGTTTTTTTAATTTATCAATACTAATAAAAGAATGTTTTTATGTAACACTTGTTATAATTTTAGAGCTACTAAAATTTATTTTCCTCGTTTCTCTCTCCTAATAAATATCATATTAAATACAAATGATATTATTTAATTCTTTTTATATTACACATATAATTTTTAAAAAAAGATCTTTCTACAAATGCAATTCGTAAAGATATAATATATTTTATAAAATAAGATTTTTTTTAAAAAGTTTTCAAACTTTTAAAAACACAATATATTTTAAAATCTGTGACTTTTAAAAATAAATTCTTATGAAACAAAAAATTAAGTTTCAAAGTTATAATAAATAAATTATTAAAAGTGGCACCTTTTTAAAACGGTTTGTTTGAAACAATTTGTTTAAAAATCAATCTTTTTGAAAAAAACAAAAGAAATTAATTTTTTTTTAAAATATGATATTGTTCTTTTATCACTCGTACGTAATGTTAATCATATAATATATCAAAATATTGTTTTATAGTTCATTAATTTTTATTAATAACTATTATTATTTTATGTATTCAACCCGTGTAATACACGAAATACTAACCTAGTATAGACATAAACTAGTATTAAGCCCTCACGTTGCGGCGAAAAACGTAAAACCGTGTCAAGTAACATTAATGGCACACCACCGTCATTGACCACCAACACCAAAAAAACCCATTAAAATGGAAAAATAAATTGAATGAAAAGTAAACAAAAAACGTTAAACAATACACACACGTTACAACATGTTAACTTGTAAAATTTAAACCGAGACGTAAAACAAAAAATGGTAAAATATGAAAAGTATATGTGAACAAAGTTGAAAGTAAATATTTATTGAGTCTAAATTGTAAAAGATGAAAAAGTATTAGGTTAGAATAAAAAAGTCAAAGATTAAAAACATAAAAACAAATTGGGTACAACCATGAAGCATAAAGTATAACTTACAATGCATAGAAAACTTGTATATATATAATCATAAACTATATTATATACAATATGAGGGGTGAAAATGAAAGTTAAAAAGAAAAATAACTATTTTGTATTAATATTATAAAAACCAAAACTATTATGTCTAAACTTTTAAAAAAATCAAATTACACTACTCATGAAATTCTATAATAAAAAAACAAATGCCATGCATGTTGTGACTTTTTCCATGTTTTTATGAAGGATGAAGACACCATCATTTATAGGTGTTTTACAAGTTAATGGTAACTAAGAAATATATTGCTAAGCTACAGCCTATAATTGTCTAATATTTAGTTGCGATATGATGATGCAAAATTGATCCATAATTGGCTCCATTATGTTTGACTTTTTTAACGGCCTTTAAGTTGAGTAGTGAAGTCTCTTATCTTTGACTAGACATTTGTTGAATATTCTTTCGTTGACCGTCTTTGCTACAATGTCTACTATTTGGTCTTTTGATCGGATGAATGGAAGCGCTATTTTACTTGCCTCAAGTTTCCATTTGATGAAGTGTCTATGAACTTAATGTTTTGTTTGGTCTTGTTGTATTGGTTTTTTTAGATTTGTATAGTTTCTTCGCTAACATACATGATTCAACTAGATTTGGTTAAGAAAACCCAATTCTTTAAGAAGTTTTCGTATCCATAATATATTTGTCAACCCTCGTGCTATTCCTCTAAACTTTGCTTATGACAAATATATTATCTTCTATTCCGTCGTTCCAGTTTCCACTAACATATCAAGGATATACTTTTATTTTACAAATGAAGATACCTAGTTTGGATCCAAAAAAGTACTTAAGTCTATTCAAGTCTTTCATCTCAAATTCTTTAAACATGCTCACCGTTAATTTATTATTTCCACTTCATCATCTTCTCTAATAATCATATCGTCAACACAAATAATCAAACAAGTAAGACGACCATCTCTTCAGAAAAGGAACTAGTATGATATGAGTTACTTTATTTAAACTCATAAAGAGACCTTTTTAATCAACTGAATTCTCCATTCCTAAAGTTTCCTTCAAACCCAAGTAAGGCTTCCATATAGACTTCCTCTTTCAGTTCTTTACATAGGAAAGAGATTTTTGATGTACAATCTTTTAGGTTTTTATGCAGGAAAGAGTTTTTTTTATGTACGAGTGATGGAAAGGCCATCCTTTGTTAGCAACACTAAGAAAAGAACCCTTATTGTGTTAAATTTGGCAATCAGAGAAAAGTTTTCCGAGTTTCATATGTTTAACGCTAAACATATGTTTGACAATTCCATAAAACATCCTACTAGTCTATTTCGTGTTAAAGAAAACATTTGTCCCAAGTGTTGTTATTTTTTTTACCAAGGCTTCTATCTCGTTTTCCATAGCTTCTTTCCATTTATTTGATCCTAGTGATTGTTCCACAATGCTTGGAGTTTCCTCCATGTAACACCCTAATATCCATAAGCATTAGATGTTTAAAAAGGTCGAGGGTGTAACATCAGCTATTTTTTTCAAGTTAAAACTTAATTTTTAAGTTTTAATTATAATAGCTTTATTAGATTAAATATATTAATTGTTTTTTTATGCACTGTTCATAATCCAAATAACTTGTAATAATTTACTTAGAAATAATTTTTTTTATTAAGTTATAAAGATTTATTAATCTTTTTATGATAAATAACTAAATAGAAAAGTGTTATTAAAAATTTAAGTTATAAAATAACTTTTAATAAGCTTATAAAGTTTCATGAGTAGTTATGAATTTTGAAAATAAATAATTAAATTATATAATTAACAAGCTTTATAAAAGTTGTAAAGACTTCTAAATAATTAATTTGATTAGTCTTATTAGTACAAGGTCTAATTTGTAATTTATGAAACTTTGTTTTAAAAGTTTGGTCATAAAATAACACCTACCAAAATCACAAGGACCAAATATGTAATTTGGTTTAAACAAACCCGAACCCCCCACCTTGACCCGTCGCCGGGAAACGACTCCGGCCACATCTCCGGCGACTACGCAACACCACTTCCCCTCGAATTTCATCCTAAAATTTTCCAATCGGCTCGTGTGCATCATTCGAAACCATCCAAGGACTTTAATCGTGTTTAAACCACGGTTACAAACTCGAATGACCCGAGCAACCGTCGTCTTCAACAATCGAGCGTTCAATCATTAACACTTAATAATAAGAAAATTAAATGATTTGTAATCGAACGTTTAACTAGTCTTAAACTGTTATCCAACCTAATTTCATCTGAAAATCACGGTTTCATCACAATCAAACACCCCCATCAACCGCGAACTGCACACAACCATGGAGCTTGTTTCGGTTTGTCTAAACTGAAATTGGTTGAGAGGAAATCATCTTTAGCACCTAAAGAAGCTTCCCACAAGTTTAATTCGGTTATCATTGAAGATTGGTCGTACTTTGCACACCTACGATCGCGGATTGTTCTTCATTTGTTTTTGTTGATTCAAACAATCACCTGGGTAATTAAATGCATCCTTACACTCGGTTTTACATGGGCAATCAAATCCCTATGATTGATTCCATTATCGTTATCGAATTGATACTCAATTGGATTCAATTTGAATCTAGGGTTTATGTTGAATTTGGGGGATTATCTCAATAACAACTCTTAAAATTTGTTTTGTATTTCAAACCAAGATTTGGGCTTTAGCCCAACGGTTACCACACTACCACCATGAGCAGGAGGTCCCGGGTTCGAACCGGGCCTCTGCCATTTTTGTTTAAATTAGTTTTTTTATACATTTTATAATGCATAAAATTGGTATTATATTATTAAATCAAAATAAAAATTATTTTGTTAACTAAAACATTTCAGAAATTATTAAAAACTTATGAATTTAAATTGATTATTGTTTTTTAAAGAATAACAAAGGTTATAAAACATTATTAACTATTTTATATAATTTAAATGCTATAAATCTATTATGGTTTAAATTGAGGTGATTTCAAAACATTATAAATCACATGTTAAATAACTAAGTTATTTAAATAATTATATAAGTAATTGATTACTCATCTATTCATTTAACTATATTATATATAATTAGTTAATAAAGTTATTCCTTAAAAATTATTTAAATTCTTGAAATTTATAAAACTATATAATTTGCTTTATTCTTATTTTTAAGGTTTTGTATTATAAAAACTTTATGATAAATCATTATAAAAGCTCAAAACTTTACAAAATGATTTTAAATAATTTTAACGTCATTTAAATAAGTATATAGTTAATTCTCTTTATCAAGTTTTTTTAATTATTTCTTTTCACATATTATACTTAACTTCTATAACCTAAATTTTTAAATCATTCTTATATATATTTGGTGTTAATTGATTTATATCATCTTTATTAAACAAAACATAAACGATTCATTATTTACTTAATTAATTAAACCCCCAAATTCTAATTGAAACCCTAGTTCATGTCTAATTGATAATCTTATTATCAAACTTAATCTTGGAATCTATACGTTTAGGCAACTTGTAAAATAAATCGTTGGAGCCTCGTCTACATTCTTATCATCATATTATTTACATCTTGTGAGTTTTCATGTGAGTTTTCCTTGCCCCTTTTTACATTTTTCACACTATTTTGGGGTGAAACATGATACTTATACATCGTACACTTATAAACGTTTGAGACTGTAAAGCACTTGCAATTCATTTTTTTGTCATGGTTATTTGTGTGTTGTAAGTGATTATATGAGATACATAGTTTGTTACAATTATTAACTATTGCTAGCCTGGCGACGTCTTAGATCTTTGGGCCTGACAAGCCTATTGATGCTAAAGTCGATGTATTGCCGACTCCTGACGTATGCTTGTTCATCATGGGTGTGACATCCGGTAAATTTCCGTTACCAAACCCCGTTAGTTCCGTTAAGTCTTGTAAACACGTGTCGTGAGCACACACTAGTTGTCGTTGAACGTTGGTGACCTAATAATAATTATTAATGTTAATTTGATGTGAATCTAAGTGATTATGTAAGTATTGGGTTATGTTTATGTGTTTACACATTTATAAACGGTTAATTAAAGAATTTATCGCGTAACGCGGAAACGTGCATATTGTTCGTATGTCTTGTGTTTTTGCAAAGATAATTATGTCATGAATTTTATAAGTTTATATCTCTATATTATGAAGTTAAAAACACTTTACAAAGAGTTTAAAGCTAGTTTTTATAAAATACAAATTACAAGGGTTAAAAAGGGTAAATATGTAAATTATATTTAATAAAACAAACCCAACCCTAATCCACCCATTTTCGGCCGCGATCAACCTTCAAACACCCCTCCCACTTCGATTTCAATCAAGAACAAGCAAGGGAACACGAAATTGGATCGATTTCAAGGCATATAATGTGGAATCATCAATTGCAAGTTATAAGTCGTTTAAAGGTTAGATTTTTCATGTTTTTTGTGAGTGTTCATTATGGCCGAACCTAATTTGCGGAATTGACCCTCATTAGGTCGAATTGGTTGTTGTTTGATGATGTTTATATGTTAGTTAGGTTGAATACATGTTAGTTAACGTCGATCATGGGTGAATTACATGTTTTTAGTGGATTGATCATGAATTGGTTTTGAGCAAACCCTAATTCGTAATTGTATGATTATGGATGAATGATGGTTGTTTGATGAATGTGTGGTGATTAATAAGTTGTATGAATGTTAGGAATCATGAATCTTGCAAGAATCGATGACTTAGGGTTGATGTTCATAGGTTACTAATAATATAGTAACTTTATTTGCATGAAATGTTGAATTATGGATGCTATGATGTTATGGGTGTGTTCATGATGATAATTAGATGCTAGATTGGTATTATGAATGCTAGAAATCTTTATTTGATGATGTTGATCATAGCTTGCCAAAAGTAGAAACTTTTGTTTATGAAGATTGTTGGATTGAGGTGTTTAGTGTTGTTGATCATGCTTAGATGTTAGTATGAGCTTGAATTGGTATATTATTGATGAATTCATGTATGCTTTGGATGTTTGATAGATTTTGGGATGTTCTTTCCCAAAAGGGAAACTTTATTTGTGTAAATGTTGAAGTATGATGTTGTGATCATGTTTGAGATGATAGGAACTTGCTAATATGTTCAAGGATGGATCCTAGTGTAATAGAACGTGTTAAATTAGTTGTATGGCATGTTTGGATGATCATGGGTGATAATTGGAATTGGTAATCATGTATGGTTTGGATGTTGTGTAGTAGTAGGACATCATGCTTGGGTCTGGTAATTGATTGTTGTGATGTTGTGGATGCAATGTATATGCTTAAAGAATTTGGTTGTGATCATTATACACGCGTGCGAATCTGAGGCCCCTACTTAGTAGGATTGGCAGGGTTTAGGATGTGAATTTGTGAGTGGCTTCACATGGCATGTGATGAATGATGAACCTTGTATGACATGTTAGTTGTATTGTAGCTAATGGTTATGTTAATGTGCTAGATTCGCATGACTTGTATAGTACTTGATTGTATGATGATCTATGTGATACACCTGGTTGATATAGCATATGTATGATACTGTTCGAATGCTTATCATGTATGTTGTATGTGCCATTGGCTTTATTTGAATTATAACTCATAATGTCACCAACGGGTCAAACGGGTCAACTAGGTCAAACGTGTCTATTTGTCTGGAAGCTTGAGTCTTTGATTTTGGTATGATTAGGGTTTCACATGTCTTTTATTTACACGTACTTATGTACTCACATGATCTAGGTAACCTGTGAAGGTTGGCTATCCTCTCGTTTCTCAAAATAAACCCTAAGTACTTTGCATACATCAGGTGAGTTCATGCCCCACTCTTTACTTAATCTCTTTTGGGGGAGATAGCATACTGGTATTTATACGAACGCTTTTATGATTTAAGTTGTGTATAATATTAATATAGTGCTGTTTACCATGAGAAAAGTCCTCACACTTTTGAATTGTTAATATTTAATAGCGGGGGAACTTGGGTAGTACTACTGGGTCTGACGAGCCCCACCTGTGTGACTCGAGGTCAACCGGGTGCAATTTGTCCTATTGATCATTGTCACGACATGGTAAGTCGTGACAGGAGGCAACAACTATCACAGTCAGCTTCAATTGCAAAATCACTATGTATTAATATTTACTGATAATAGACTAGCTATCTATTACCATACACTGCTTATATTTATCGCAACTGTTTACATGTTTATTGAACTCAAACTCTTGAACTCACCAACCTATGTGTTGACATTTTAGTATGCTTTTCTCAGGTCCTTAACTTGCTTGCCATAGGAGCACTGCACGGTTCACTTCATTTAAGACAGTATGCTTCAAGACAATGTGACATTTTAACAATTTGGTTTATTTGGTTTGGCACTTGTTTTGCCATAAGTTATACTTTATAGACTTGGGTGTTTTCAAAAACGCTTCCGCATTATTTAACGTTGGTATTTTGGTTGATTTTGTTATGTTATGGCATATAGAGTCGTTCTGAGTAACTATTGACTGTGATCCTGGTTTGTTCACACGCCTCGCGGTAAAACTCCGCAAGTGGATTTTGAGGGTGTGACAGATTGGTATCAGAGCCATTGGTTATAGGGAACTAGGTTGCATACACACTAGACTATAACCGCACAGTTAGTTAGTTATCTGCTTCTTGTTCCATCGACTGTACACTCATTGGCATACACATCACATTATCTGCAGCATGGCATCGTCTTCAAGAGCTCCGGGTAAACGACCCGAATCACCTACACGATCTGAATCCCCACCTCCTGCACCTGTACCTGATGATGGATTCGATTGGCCCAGACTGGCTTATCCCAGAGAGGAGATTGACTGGGATCAACCATTCGCGTTGATGAAGCGTGACCCTCCGCGTGACTGGCGTTCTTATCCTAGGTTTGTTGACCATATCATGTTTAGGGAACGCGTACCTGTCCTAAAGCCAAGGACTAGGAACAATGCCAATCAACCCATGCTTTCACTCCCACGAACGACGCGCAGTCTAACGAGCAACTGATTGCTGCACTAATGGCTGCATTGGATACTGAACAGCATCGCGTAAGACGACTCACAGGTGATGTCTGTACACTACAGCAAGAGGTGTACAACCTGAGACATCAATTGGACGAACTCAAGGAAGAACACGGGAAGACGCTGAACGGTTGTCACCATATGCAAGATGGTGTTATGGCACTCCAAGGACGCGTGACTGCTCGTGAACAGCGGGACGCCATAGCCGATAATAGGATTGCCATATTAGAAGCTCAACTAGCAGCACTCCAGATTGCTATAGCTCCTGCTCCTGCCGCAGACTCTGAGGATGAGGAGGATCCCGAGGAGGGACCCGAGGAAGAGGAACCGGAGGAGATGGAGGATGATAGTGATGGGTCAGACATTGTCGATTGACTTCTTTATATGACTTAGACTACGTAGTGTTTTCTTTTTGAAACCTATGTGGGAAGGGTTGTTTCCCCACACGAACGACAAAACTTCAATTTTGACATTGCTAAATACATTGTGACTTATTGCAATTTATTTACTTTGGTTATTATTTTGTTATGAATGTTGTGATTGTGATGATACGTTATTTCTTTCATTTACTGTTTACTATGCTTCAATGAGTTAAATGTGTATGATGTTACTCATTATTGTATTGTGAATTTAAAGTGAAAAGAATGGACGCTCGTGGACGTGGACGTGGTCGTGGACGCGGACGTGGACGTGGCACCGGAGAACAGGGTGGTGGTGCTATTAACATGACTCCTGCGGAATTGGCTGCTCTAATTAATGAGCATGTTCAGGCGGCAGTGGCTGCTGCCCACGCGGGTCAGCCAGCAGGTAAACAATGACAAGAGAAACAAATCTGATATCCTTTATAACTATAGGGGATGCTTGATTAATGTGTGTTGTGTTAAAACAGGACCACCAGTGTGTACATACAAGTCCTTCATGGACTGCAAACCACACACCTACAGCGGAACAGAGGGAGCTGTAGGGCTTGTACGCTGGTTTGAGAAGACTGAGTCCGTTTTCTCCAAATGTAACTGTCCACCCGCGGATCAAGTAAAGTATGCCACCGGGACATTGGAGGGTGCTGCCCTGTCATGGTGGAACGCGCAAGTCCAGATGCTTGGACAAGCGATGGCAAATGGACTCCCCTGGAATGAGTTCAAGGATATGATGATCGAGGAGTACTGTCCTCGAAATGAGGTGCAAAAGTTGGAGATGGAATTCTGGCAGCTCAAGATGAAGGGTTCAGAAATTGAGGCTTATACAACCCGTACTGAGCTGGCCACATTGTGTCCAGGAATGGTTAATGAGACACATAAGAGAATCGAGCACTACATACGAGGGTGGTGCCTGAAATCCAAAGTATGGTAACGGCTTCTAACCCGACTACGATCCAGCAGGCCATCCAGATTGCTCACAAACTTACGACCAGGCGGTAGAGCAAGGGCGTCTACCCAAACGGGGCGCTGTGGTGAGCGTGCCCGACAACAAAAGGAAGTGGGATGCTCCCAGCAACAGCAACAACAAATCATCATCATCATCGTCTGGCGGTCAACAACAATCCCAACAGCAACAACAACCAGCTCAGCAGCAACAGCGGCGGTTCGATAATAACCGCAATTTCAACCAAACTGCCCCAAATAACCAAGGACCCAGCGGTTACGGCGGCAGACATCCCAAATGCCCACGGTGTAACTACCACCACGTGGGACGGTGTGATAACTTCAAGTGTCAACGTTGTGGAAAGATTGGACACGCGCGAAGGATTGCCGTGGTGAACTAATGAGGAGGCCACAACAACCTCAAGAAACTCCCAAGGGTTGTTCGAGTGTGGGAAAGAAGGATTACAAACGAAACTGCCCACAACTGAGAAGGAACGGAAATGGCAACAACAACAACAACACCAACAATCATGGGAACAACAACAACAATGGCAATAATAACAACAATGGTGGAAACGGCACTGGAAATGGCGGCAATAGAGATGGAGCCAAAGGGAGAGCCTTCGTCATTGGCTCAGGTGAGGCTCTAAATGATCCCACAACTGTTACTGGTAGATTCCCTGTTAATGGTTGTTTTGCTACGGTACTATTTGATACTGGAGCCGATAGGAGTTTTGTGTCCTTAAAATTCTGTAGTCTTTTAAGTGATATACCCTCTGCTTTAGAATCTAAATACACTGTGGAATTAGCCGACGGTAAACAAATCCATGTAACGCATATCCTTAAGGACTGTAGGATAGAACTTGCTGGTCATATTTTCGCTATAGATCTCATGCCTGTTACGCTGGGGAGTTTTGATGTTGTGATAGGCATGGATTGGCTCTCTAGCAAGCAAGCGGAAGTCATATGTCACGAGAAGATTATACGGATCCCGGTTGACGATCACATTCTTACCGTCAAAGGTGATAGGAGTGGTGCTGTGATAGGCATCATCTCGTATATGAAAGCTCAAAAGTTGTTACGAAAGGGCCGCGTGGCTATCCTAGCACTTGTACCGATAAGCAAAAGGAAGAAAAGAGAATGGAGGATATTCCCGTAGTACGCGACTTTCCGGAGGTGTTCCCAGAAGATCTTCCTGGATTACCACCGCAACGCCAAGTGGAATTCCAGATTGAGTTGACTCCGGCGCAGCTCCGATTGCTAGGGCACCTTATCGTTTAGCACCCAACGAACTACAGGAGTTGTCGTCACAACTTCAGGAGCTTCTGGATAAAGGTTTTATCCGACCTAGTACATCACCTTGGGGAGCTCCTGTACTCTTTGTTAAGAAGAAGGATGGCACATTCGGATGTGCATCGACTATCGAGAGTTAAACAAAGTAACAGTCAAGAACCGATACCCTTTACCTCGTATCGACGACTTGTTCGATCAGCTTCAAGGATCAAGCTATTACTCGAAGATTGACTTGAGTCTGGTTATCATCAACTCAGAGTTCGAGAGGAAGATATTCCCAAGACTGCATTTCGTACTCGTTATGGTCATTATGAGTTCTTGGTCATGCCTTTTGGGTTGACTAATGCACCTGCTGTGTTCATGGACCTCATGAACCGTGTGTGCAAACCTTATCTTGATCAGTTTGTCATTGTGTTCATCGATGATATACTGATATACTCTAGGACCAAGGAGGAGCATGAAGAGCACTTACGAATGATCTTGGAACTGTTGAAAAATGAGCAGCTGTATGCTAAATTCTCAAAGTGTGACTTTTGGATAAGAGAAGTACAATTCCTAGGTCATTGTTAATGAGAAAGGAATACACGTTGATCCTGCCAAAATTGAGGCGATAAAGAATTGGACCACACCCAAAACGCCAAGCGAGATAAGGCAATTTCTTGGATTAGCAGGATATTACCGCCGATTCATAGAAGGATTTTCTAAGATCGCACAACCTCTCACAGCCTTGACTCACAAAGGAACGACATACAAATGGGCTGAGAGTCAAGAATCAGCTTTCCAATTATTGAAACAAAAACTCTGTACTGCCCCGATATTAGCATTACCAGAGGGAACAGATGACTTTGTGGTGTATTGCGATGCATCCATTCAAGGATTGGGTTGTGTCTTGATGCAACGAGACAAGGTGATAGCTTACGCCTCGAGACAACTAAAGGTTCACGAGAAGAACTATACTACCCATGACTTAGAATTGGGCGCAGTAGTTTTTGCCTTAAAGATCTGGAGACATTATTTGTACGGTACCAAGTGCACAATCTACACCGATCACAAGAGTCTTCAACATATCTTTGAGCAAAAAGAGTTGAATATGAGGCAGCGACGTTGGGTGGAACTACTAAATGATTATGATTGCGCAATTAAGTATCATCCGGGAAAGGCGAACGTAGTTGCCGATGCTTTAAGCAGGAAGGAAACAGCTAAACCCCGACGGGTGCGAGCTTTACAGCTTACTATCAGTACCCAACTGCCCGAACAAGTTAAGGAGGCACAAATGGAAGCTTTAAAGGTGGAAAATATTGGTTCTGAATTGTTAAGGGGAATGGATAAGCAGCTAGTGATGAAAGAGGATGGAATTCGATATTTCATGGATAGACTTTGGGTGCCTGTTCATGGAAATCTGAGAGATTTAGTTATGAGCGAGGCACACAAATCTAAGTATTCTATACATCCTGGATCCGACAAGATGTATCATGACCTAAAGGCTCACTATTGGTGGCCTAACATGAAGGCGGATGTAGCTACGTACGTGAGTAAGTGTTTGACCTGCTCGAAGGTGAAAGTGGAATATCAAAAACCATCCGGACTATTACAACAACCCGAGATTCCAATGTGGAAATGGGAACAAATCTCCATGGACTTTATTACTAAACTACCCCGGACTAGTACTGGTTGTGACACGATATGGGTTATTGTGGATCGATTGACAAAGTCTGCTCATTTCCTTGCAATAAAGGAAACCGACAAGATGGAGAAGTTAACTCGCCTGTACCTCAAGGAGATCGTTTCGAGACACGGGGTACCGATCTCAATTATCTCTGACCGTGACGCTCGTTTCACGTCACATTTCTGGCAATCATTGCAGAAATCTTGGGTACACGTTTGGATATGAGTACTGCATATCATCCACAGACGGATGGTCAGAGTGAGCGTACTATACAGACGTTGGAGGATATGTTACGTGCTTGTGTGATTGACTTCGGGAATAACTGGGAAATTCACCTGCCATTGGTGGAATTCTCTTATAACAACAGTTATCACACTAGTATACAAGCAGCACCTTTCGAGGCGTTGTACGGGAGAAAATGTCGATCACCGGTTTGCTGGGCAGAAATTGGTGATAGTCAGATAACAGGTCCCGAGTTAATTCATGAGACGACTGAGAAAATTATACAGATACGGAACCGTATGGCTGCAGCGCGAGACAGGCAAAAGAGTTATGCTGACAAGAGACGGAAACCTTTAGAGTTTCAGGTTGGTGACAAGGTTTTGTTGAAAATCTCACCATGGAAAGGCGTAGTTCGGTTTGGTAAACGAGGGAAACTAAATCCGAGGTACGTTGGACCATTTGAGATTGTGGAAAGAGTAGGTCCAGTAGCGTATCGATTATCCCTACCTGATTCGCTAAGTGGAATTCATGATGTATTTCACGTGTCAAACTTGAAGAAGTGCATAACTGATGAAACGACGATCGTACCACTAGAAGAAATCAGGTGGATGAACAATTGCGCTTATTGAGGAACCAGTTGAGGTGATGGACCGTGAGGTGAAAACACTTAAGCAAAGCAAGATACCTATTGTTAAAATCCGTTGGAATTCGCGACGTGGACCGGAATTCACATGGGAACGGGAAGATCAAATGAAGCTTAAGTACCCTCAACTATTCGAAGGAACGATGCCAGCAGACGAAGGTATTGATTTAAATTTCGGGACGAAATTTCTTTCAACATGGGGATGATGTGACAACTCATCCAAAACTCACACGATTTCGATTTCTGTGTGCCAATGCAGTAGACCAGTGATGGAAACCAGTGATGGAACACTCTCACCATGTAACGCAATTTTCGGGACGAAAATTCTTTCAACATGGGGATAATGTGACATCCGGTAAATTTCCGTACCAAACCCCGTTAGTTCCGTTAAGTCTTGTAAACACGTGTCGTGAGCACACTAGTTGTCGTTGAACGTTGGTGACCTAATAATAATTATTAATGTTAATTTGATGTGAATCTAAGTGATTATGTAAGTATTGGGTTATGTTTATGTGTTTACACATATAAACGGTTAATTAAAGAATTTATCGCGTAACGCGGAAACGTGCTATTTGTTCGTATGTCTTGTGTTTTTGCAAAGATAAATTATGTAATGAATTTTATAAGTTTATATCTCTATATTATGAAGTTAAAAACACTTTACAAAGAGTTTAAAGCTTAGTTTTATAAAATACAAATTACAAGGGTTAAAAAGGGTAAATATGTAAATTAATATTTAATAAAACAAAACCAACCCTAATCCACCATTTTCGGCCGCGATCAACTTCAAACACCCCTCCCACTTCGAATCATCAAGAACAAGCAAGGGAACACGAAATTGGATCGATTTCAAGGCATATAACTTGTTGGAATCATCAATTGCAAGTTATAACTCGTTTAAAGGTTAGATTTTTCATGTTTTTTGTGAGTGTTCATTATGGCCGAACCTAATTTGCGGAATTGACCCTCATTAGGTCGAATTGGTTGTTGTTTGATGATGTTTATATGTTAGTTAGGTTGAATACATGTTAGTTAACGTCGATCATGGGTGAATTACATGTTTTTAGTGGATTGATCATGAAATTGGTTTTGAGCAAACCCTAATTCGTAAATTGTATGATTATGGATGAATGATGGTTGTTTGATGAATGTGTGGTGATTAATAAGTTGTATGAATGTTAGGAATCATGAATCTTGCAAGAAATCGATGACTTAGGGTTGATGTTCATAGGTTACTAATAATAGTAACTTTATTTGCATGAAATGTGAATTATGGATGCTATGATGTTATGGGTGTGTTCATGATGATAATTAGATGCTAGATTGGTATTATGAATGCTAGAAATCTTTAATTTGATGATGTTGATCATAGCTTGCCAAAAGTAGAAACTTTTGTTTATGAAGATTGTTGGATTGAGGTGTTTAGTGTTGTTGATCATGCTTAGATGTTAGTATGAGCTTGAATTGGTATATTATTGATGAATTCATGTATGCTTTGGATGTTTGATAGATTTTGGGATGTTCTTTCCCAAAAGGGAAACTTTATTTGTGTAAATGTTGAAGTATGATGTTGTGATCATGTTTGAGATGATAGGAACTTGCTAATATGTTCAAGGATGGATCCTAGTGTAATAGAACGTGTTAAATTAGTTGTATGGCATGTTTGGATGATCATGGGTGATAATTGGAATTGGTAATCATGTATGGTTTGGATGTTGTGTAGTAGTAGGACATCATGCTTGGGTCTGGTAATTGATTGTTGTGATGTTGTGGATGCAATGTATATGCTTAAAGAATTTGGTTGTGATCATTATACACGCGTGCGAATCTGAGGCCCCTACTTAGTAGGATTGGCAGGGTTTAGGATGTGAATTGTGAGTGGCTTCACATGGCATGTGATGAATGATTGAACCTTGTATGACATGTTAGTTGTATTGTAGCTAATGGTTATGTTAATGTGCTAGATTCGCATGACTTGTATAGTACTTGATTGTATGATGATCTATGTGATACACCTGGTTGATATAGCATATGTATGATACTGTTCGAATGCTTATCATGTATGTTGTATGTGCTCATTGGCTTTATTTGAATTATAACTCATAATGTCACCAACGGGTCAAACGGGTCAACTAGGTCAAACGTGTCTATTTGTCTGGAAGCTTGAGTCTTTGATTTTGGTATGATTAGGGTTTCACATGTCTTTTATTTACACGTACTTATGTACTCACATGATCTAGGTAACCTGTGAAGGTTGGCTATCCTCTCGTTTCTCAAAATAAACCCTAAGTACTTTGCATACATCAGGTGAGTTCATGCCCCACTCTTTACTTAATCTCTTTTGGGGGAGATAGCATACTGGTATTTATACGAACGCTTTTATGATTTAAGTTGTGTATAATATTAATATAGTGCTGTTTACCATGAGAAAAGTCCTCACACTTTTGAATTGTTATATTTAATAGCGGGGAAACTTGGGTAGTACTACTGGGTCTGACGAGCCCCACCTGTGTGACTCGAGGTCAACCGGGTGCAATTTGTCCTATTGATCATTGTCACGACATGGTAAGTCGTGACAGGAGGCAACAACTATCACAGTCAGCTTCAATTGCAAAATCACTATGTATTAATATTTACTGATAATAGACTAGCTATCTATTACCATACACTGCTTATATTTATCGCAACTGTTTACATGTTTATTGAACTCAAACTCTTGAACTCACCAACCTATGTGTTGACATTTTAGTATGCTTTTCTCAGGTCCTTAACTTGCTTGCCATAGGAGCACTGCACGGTTCACTTCATTTAAGACAGTATGCTTCAAGACAATGTGACATTTTAACAATTTGGTTTACTTTTGGTTTGGCACTTGTTTTGCCATAAGTTATACTTTATAGACTTGGGTTGTTTTCAAAAACGCTTCCGCATTATTTAACGTTGGTATTTTGGTTGATTTTGTTATGTTATGGCATATAGAGTCGTTCTGAGTAACTATTGACTGTGATCCTGGTTTGTTCACACGCCTCGCGGTAAAACTCCGCAAGTGGATTTTGAGGGTGTGACAATGGAACCAAATACACTTAGCCAATCTTATACTTGTAATCAAGTCGAGATTGGTGTGTAACGATAGTGTTCTATAACCTTACTACTTATAACCTATGACATGAATTGCTACTTGTAACCTTGTTATATTATGTATGAAACCCTTAAAAACTCACAAACTATTTCTAGTTGACCCTTTTATTTTCATCATGTTTCAGATTTGTGCTTGAGATCTCTTGTGCTCATATAGGATGGACCTAACTAATTGAAAGACTATGTTTTTGTTGTATTTTTTGTTATGTTCTCTTTATTTGTCTTGTATTTTATTGAATAATGATATTTAATAATATTTCAACTTAATTAGTTCATGTGCTATGAGCAATCGTCTCCCATTCGTCTGCCCCGATGATTCTGCCGTTAGTCGAGGTGTGACAGAGGGGCTAACGAGTAAAATGTGGAACACGATAAGGGCGATGGGAGTAGAAGAGGGGAACTTGCCCTAAATTCTTCTATAAAAGGAAAGATAGCCGTTAATCATCTTATACCTCTCTTTGGTTGCAAGCAAGGGTAAGAGATAAAGAACACTAGATAGTGAAAGTCTCCCTGTTAAGCAAACATGACATTTTTATGTTCAAAGATTTACCTAAATCTAGCATTGTAATGTGAAAAAGATTGGATCTTGACGTGTCATATGTGACATCCGTCACCTCAAGGTCCGTCGAACGATATAAATAAGCATAGAATTATTTTAATTATTCTTCCTTTTCTTCATGAACTCCTGCTTTAAGGAATCATGTCTGCTTTATTTTCCTTTGTGCCTGTACTTCCTCCGAGAGCGTGTGCTAAGCATAAACCTTTTATAAATTTCATCACCATACCACCAAATATATCATTTTTAATTTCAACCATTGTCATTAATAAAACCATTTTAGACTATCAATTACCATTAAACACGCTTTTAACCTTAATATAACGAACGTTTTAAGGTCGTAACGAAACAAATTTTGGAGAACTCGAGGGTTAAGTGCAGGGACTAAACTCACCATTTTGCAAACTTGGGCTGGGTATATAAGCCCATACTCCAGCCTTTAATCTCATTTCATCTTTATCTTCTTCATCCTCTTCACCTTCTTCTTCACATCTTCTTCATTCTAGCACCAAATCCAACCCGCTTGGTTTTGTTCTTGTCGTCTAGACTCCATCTACGGCCTAGTCTACTCTATTCTAGCAGGTAGACGACCTTGGTTGTCCCTTTCCTTGCTTATTCACGGCTATCCAAACTAGGGTTTCGGGTGTTCGGGTTCAACTCGAACACATGAGGTCGTGTGGGTGTGTGTGAGGTCTTTCTACTTGTGTTTCATGTTTGTGTATGTTTGTAGAGTGTTTCTGGAAGTCCTTGTTGTGTAAAACCCGTGCTCGGAGCACTTCTACAGTCGCGAACCTGCAGTTCAGGTGACTGGGTCCGTCATGCGACTGAGCCGTGCGACTGGGTGAGTCGTGCGACTGAGTCATGCAATTGTGTCTTTCGGGTGACTGAATCGTGCGACTAGGGATGTCATGCGACTGAGTTGTGCGATCGAATGAATGTGTGTGCGATTGAGTCAATACGGATGAGTGTGTGTGCGATTGAGTCAGGTGACCGACTGAATATATGCGATTATGCGTGTTTCGCACGACTGGAGTCCAATCGCACGAATGAAGGTTCAGTCGCACGAAAGTAGCTAATTCGCACGATTGAGGGTTGATTCGTGCGCATGGAGGTTGGGTCGTGCGAATGTGTGTTGTGTGGTACGACTGAATGCCAGTCATGCGAATGAAGACTCAATCGTACGAATGAAGCTGATTCGTACGATTGAAGGTTGATTCGTACGGATGGGGCGTTGAGTCGAGCGTCTGGTCCTGTTCTGTGACTGATGATGTTGAGTGTGAAATTCCCCTTGAACGTCTGATGATGATAAGGTAACATCAGTAAAAGTGTCATTGCTTGACCACAAAGATTAAAGTCAACGCTATCAACATGCACATACTATTTCAATTGAAATCAACCTAACATTTTACAATTACCGACAACCCATTTGGAACTACAAAATACTTAACAAGTGCCATCTTTCATAACAATGAGATCATTTCACGGATGTCATAAGCAATGACGACTACTCGTAGTACTTGGATCTACATAAGATCTGATACGTGTGTCCGCTTGTATGTGTGCTACCCACGACCGAACCGATACAACCCGAACCGACCAAACATTACCATACGCTTTATACACGTCATTAATGCTTAACAATAACTGTCAATAGGTGTTTGACTGTTCTCTGCATACAACTGTTGGGAATCCGATCATTCATACCTACCACTAAACACGTGAGTTTCGTGGCCCCTTTTTATGCTTATACTACCTTACAAACATTTACAACATGGGGGAAAAGTATGCTCGCCTGTTTTCTATGCTGTACAATATACATACAATTTACATACTTGGAATCAACGTGCTACTGTTTTGTGGGTACTTATCTGATACATGCTTGAGTCTGCTTTGTGGTTCTTTCTTACAACCATTTAATTCCAGTGTGGAACCGACGGTTAGGTATTGGTAGTACTACTGGGTTGACACCCCCAACCTCGTGTTGGTATACTAGTTAGTACCAACAATAGCCAGGTACGGGCCTTGGGTGAATATATTCCGACAAGATTCTTTGTGTACGTCATTAGGTTTGGTTGTAAAGCTCTTGTCATGTGATTTTGCTTACTTATAACTGTATGCACGGTATTCTACAACAACTTTATACAGCATCATCACTTATTTACTTAAACCTGCGAACTCACCAACAATTTCGTTGACCATTTTGAGCATATCTTTTCAGGTGATCATGCTAGTTGAGGTTCTAGGTGTGCTGCCTTAGTGGAGACCCTAGGATGCATTTTCGGGCCAAACTTGTCATTTTGAAAACAATTGATGTATTTATTTCAAACAACATTATACTTTGTAACTTGTTCCCGGGTTGTGGGAATTGCATACAATGTTATCATCTATGTATTATGATTTATGTATCATGTTTATGCTTGTGGCTATGTTGTCGTGAATACTGACTAAACACGACACAAGTCCCCTTGTTGTCGGGTGTTGTCATGTAACGCTTGTCATCATTATTATTATTGCATCTCTATCGGTTACCATGTGTTATGACGATTCCCGTCTCGTTACGCCCCCGTGTTTTCGCTCTTAGCGGAGGTGTGACATCATAGTTCAAAGTCGTCGAGCCAGAGCGGGTCGGGCTCAACTCATTTCAAATCGAGTCAAATCGGGCCAACTTGTTTAAGCCTAAATTGTGAGCGTAGGCTTGGCTTGTTTATATACAAGCTGAGTCGAGCCAAGCCGGCTCATGAACCAATTTGTTTATTTAAAAAAGTTAATTTTGTCAACTTTTTACTAATATTCGTATATAAAAACAAAATATAATAATTATTTTATATTTTTTATCTTAGCTCGTTGAACTATGATACGAGATTATTATTTATGATCTATTTAAATAATATGACATAAATGAATTTATAATTATAATAACTGTAATTTAGCCATTGCTTTAAACAAACCAACGAGCGAGCTACGAGCAGAAATGACTTCGGCTTGGGGCTTAGCTTGTTTATAAACTAATCCAATTTGAAGCGATCTTCTTTCGAGCGCTATGAGCACGACTTTTTGAACAGGTTTAATTACCACTTGTATTGGCAACCCATTTTCAAAGGCAAAATCACATGAAGCATCAAAACAAAGATTTTAAGTTCAAGTCATACAAAAAAGAAAAAATAAATTTATTGTTTTCGTTAAATTTGTAACGCTATGTTTTCAAGTTTACTTAAGTAAATAAAAGAAAAAAAAATTTCTTTTCTTTTTCTTTCTTTTCTTTTTCTTTCTTTTCTTTTTCTTCATTTCCATTTCTTTTCTATTCTCTCTATTTCTTTTCATTTTGGAAAGAATAGACTTTATTTTACTTCCGTTTCTTTCATTTTTCCTCCTTAAATGAATTTGGGAATACAATTTCTTACTTTCTTTTCATTTTCTTCATTAAAAAAACTCTAAAACATAATAACTTTTTTCTTTCTTTCCGATTTTTTTCTTTTCTCTTCTTAAATAATATCGGAATCACAACGTAAAAATTTGGTGGTGGGTGTGCCAAGGAGCACAAGGGAAATGGGGCTTAGGTTTTTTTAATTTGTTATGTTTTTAAATGAAAAACTAAATTAGTTATTATATATATATATATAATATATATATATATATATATATATATATATATATTACCAACTTGATAATGCATCATGAGTGTATGGTGTGCTAAGTGGGTTGTACCCACCTTTTATCTATTTTTAAAAAAATCTGTAACTCTTTTATTTTAACCCAATATCTTTACATCTTTTACAATTTAGCCACACGATTTTTTTACTTTCAACTTTTTTTCCTATACTTTCCAAATCTTAAAAATATTTCGTTTTATGTTTCGATCTAATTTTACTAGCTAACACGTTGCAGCGTGCGTCTGTGGTTCATCGTGTTTACGTTTATTTATTCTCGTTTTATGGGCCTATCACAAGGTATTATTCCTGGATTGATTTACTTATTATTTTAGATGTTCTACGTTTCGTCTGTGTTGTTCAACGTTTTTACGTCTACTTTTCGTTCGGTTTTATTTTTTTCGTTTTTTATTTCTTTTTTAATATAAGTTTTTTCTGGTGTTGGTGGTCACTGACACTGAATTGTCATTAGTGCTACTTGACATCATGGGCGGACCTAAAACCAAGGGAGGGGGGCAGCTGCCCACCCTAATTTTTGTGTGTTATATATACGTGAAAATTCTGACCGCCCCCCATAAAATTTTGCCACCGCCCCCCTTAAAACTCTTGAAACTAAAGAAAGAGCAAATTTATCTCAA
This sequence comes from Flaveria trinervia, assembly GCA_025506515.1. Classification (NCBI taxonomy): domain Eukaryota; kingdom Viridiplantae; phylum Streptophyta; class Magnoliopsida; order Asterales; family Asteraceae; genus Flaveria; species Flaveria trinervia. The sequence goes on from JACCIX010001284.1 coordinate 46,720, forward strand.
ATACATTGTTTGGAGTGGAACTACATTAGGTCCAGTGATCTTTTGACAGACCAGCAAACCATATTTTCTTACTAACCGGGTCTGTAATCAAATGCATTCTTTAAATTTCTCTATCAAATAATCATGTAATTAGTAGGAAGAAAAAAGTTATATCAAGATAAATATATTTGATAATAATATATTTAAAACATGTTGAACGTATCAACAGTTTTATGAGTATAATTGTTTCAAACATCACATATTATCACTTTCATCAGTATAATTGATTCAATATGATTTTTGTTATATTATACATATACGCAAATTCATGAGTTTGGGATCATTTTAATGATTTTTACGTCAATGAACCGACTCGACCCATTTGACTAGAACCGGACCAATAAAATATATATTATATTGCGGTGGCCTAATGACACTTAAATTACTGCCCCCTGTGAAAAAAAAATTCTGAATCCGCCACTGCTTGACATGATTTAACGTCTCCCGTTGCAACACAGTGGATTTAATAGAGAAACACCAACCTAGCATACACTTATAAATTAACAAATAAACAATGGGGTGTATGTATTTCGTTTTTAGATTCTTGGAGACTACACAATGAACTTGACCTTCTAATTCCTAGTTCTAACATAAGTGTTTTAGTTTTTTACATATAAGAATTATTATCTGTTTACCAAGTTTTAAAAATAAAATGAAGCTGAAATAATCAAAAATAACACCAAACAATTGATATCTCATAATCCCATTATCGAACTTGTTTGCAACTCCCAGTAATCTTTCGTTTGCTTCAATATTAGCTTTCGTTCCGACACTTAACCTTTCCTCGAACTCTTGTTTGCACCTATATATGATATCCACACAACAAGACATGTTTAAGAAAATGTTTAGGGCAAAAAAAACTAATAAATAATTGGAATCTAAAGTTTCAACTAAATAACAACAAAAAAATGCATTGATGTTTTTTTATCACCACTAAATAGTATTTTTGAAACACAAGAAAAATGAGAAGGTGAAAGATATAGTGAAAATTTGATATGTTGACACCGTTAGAGTGTGACTCTCAACGATATGCTTGTCAATTGGATTTAACGAGATGTGTAGTGTCAAGTAGAATGAAGCATTAAAAAAACTCTTATAAGGTGAGTGATCCTCAACAAAAAGATCTCGTAATATCATTTAGGCTTGATGTCAACACGGGTGGTGTACGATTTACGAACATATGAGCTAATCGTGTACCTATGAAACTTACTCTTTGTCACAAAAATAAATATGCTTTGAACACTAATTAAGTAATGTTATAGAAGATCATAATCACCATGAAAATGTGTGCATATAGTAACCTAGGCAAGAATATGTTAATGTGTACAAAATATGAAAATTAGTGTTCATGCTTTGAATTTGGGTTTTAAGTAATGTTTGCAAATGATTATATTTGTTTTAAGATATTAAAGTCATATTCTTATTATCCATGATTTGACTCAATTTATTACAAATAAAACATATGATTATAACTAGAGTAATTTGTAATGTAAGCGTGACAACATTTATAGAGAAATATGTAGACATGATTGACCTCCGCATACGATGGTCCTTGCAAATTGTAGTTTAATTCAGGTAATGAATTATTTTTAAACTAATCGGTGATGTTGAGGAAACAATTATAAAATATGTTAAGTCTAATCTCGTCATTGGATTGAAAAAGAATTGAAACACTTTTTCTACCTTAAAAGAATAAAAGAATGACTAAATAACTAAGATGGTCACATCCCTTTATTAATGATTTAATTTTATTTATTTATTTATTTATTTATTATTTATTTATTATAAGCATATAATGTTACCTTTGTTGCAGAAGGAAACCGAGTTCAGACATACACACTGTTTTATCATATACTCCACTCTGTAATAACAAAGAAACAACTCATATTAGAGGGAAGTACATGTGTATTTTCTAAGCTAAAATAACCTATATTAAAAATAAAATAAAATAAAAATCATGAAATTAATGTAGTGGGTTAAAAGATTAACTACACTTATAATGATGATTTATGCAAATCTTTAGTCATGTATCCTCTTTGGCTCATGTATCTACTGTAATCTCATCCTACATGAATTACATGGAGAAATTCATGCCCAAAACACCATTCGTGTAATAGCTTTTGGGTTGTAAATACAAAGTTCAAGCTAGAAAACTTAATAACGGCATAATAAATAACATATACGTAAAACAATTGTACTTCATATTTAGTATAATGGTTAAACAATGGAAGTAAAATGAAGATAAATTAATTTATGGTTTAAGGTATGAAAACTATATATATTTGAGTTCGTACTAATGTACTATTTGTTTGAAGTTTTTGTTGTTTTGTTGCAAACTTGCAATGTAACTCCTTGTTTCAATATTTATAACCTGAACACATACTAACACCATTTTACATCTCTCCTAATGTTATTAATTTATTTACGAGTAGAAGACAATATGCAAATACAACGTTTGTCCATCATTCTCCGTTGTGTCTATATTTAATCTCTTTGTATAATGTAATGATTAAGAGGCATACAACAAGAATTGAATGTTAGTTGAAAGGGGATCTTAGGCACTTTGATTTAACGTTTGGCTACAAGTCCCAAACTTCTTTGCTACCTTTGAATTGTGTAGTTACTCACACATTATACTCCAAAATGTGGTTTTAAGTACATCAAAAGATCAAGAAAACTTATCATATGTAGTTTTGTGATACATAAGAGGCTACTTGAGTAAATTTTTTATTTTAGTCGACATTAATGCAATAAAATGGGAAACATGACTATACATACACACGTAACTAACAAAACTAAACTTTTTCATAGCTATATAGGTATATCAATTCAAAAAATGAATGTGTATATAACTTTTATTTCTTTTTCAACATTCCCTTGTTAATAGTGAATAATATTTGTAATGTCTACGTAATAGTCACATTTAGGTAATCGTCAAATTTATCTATAACAAATAATTTATAACAATTAAAAGTTGTACTAACCTCTCTACAAACTGGGCATTTGGACTTTGGACTTGTATATTTGAACCCTTCAATAATCAATAATACATTGGCTGCTAAACAGGCACAAGACTTGCAAAATATATGTCCACAACTCAAAGCATAAGGTTGGAAGACAATATCCTGAATCAACAAAGTGAACATTACGATACTCGAAGCGTAGATAATTATATATATACCCTCATACGATTAACGGTTACATGAAATTTATGTAAATGTTTATGTTCAAATTTAGACTTACCAAGCATATAGGACACATGAGATTGCACTCCAGTTTTTCAGAACCTAGAAGTGTCAAAGTGAGTGTGGAACCTTCAGCGGTTAAGTTGAGATCAAAAGACAACAGACCGAAAAGCTCATCGGAAACTAAATCGTCTGCACCATTAAGATTGAGAACAAAAGCTACTAATTCAATCAACCATGGTGAGTGTAAAATATCCAAGTGTTTGGCCTGCAATTTGGACTTAAAGTTCATACCACGAGTAGACCGGTGCACCTGTGAAAATCGAAAATAAACAAAGATTTCAAGCTATTACGTTGAGTTACAAGTTAATCTAAAGGATAGAGAACCAAAGTCTATTTACTTTATCATATTTCTTGAGAATTTTCCTCAAGGCGATAGCATTCACAACCACAAATTGGATTAGCCTTAATCCTTTTTGTATGCCTTGTTCTTGATCATCTTCGTAACAATGAAACAAGCGGCATAAGAATCTAGGCATAGCAGGAGTAAAGTGAAGATGAACAAGCTACTCGACTCTCAAACGCATATAATCAACCATCTTTGAAGATACCAATGTTAATTCAGAGAATATCGAGTCACATCCTATAATGATAACACACAAAAAGAAAAATTAGACACTCTTGATACATCGTTAGCACGCATCAATAGAAACAAAATAGTTCAAACATGATAATATGACAAGAGATTTAGTTAAGGGATGAAAGTGCTAAAGTTTTAATATTAAGACTTATGTGATAAATTTGAAGTTTAGGGGTTGTATTGTAAAAGCAAACATTTACGATGTCATATATTTTAATTAAAAACAAATAAATCTCATAACTAATATAGGGAACAAACGAGCTTGTAAATTAGTTATATATGTTCTCCAGATACGTGTGATTCCATATAATAATAATATTTAAATAGTTATAGTTTTAAAAATGAAAAACTTGCAATGACATTTTTTATCGCGATCATCTTCAAAACTAACATCATCACGGGAACTGATAGAAGCGTGGTTATGTCTATGATGCTCGCAAATGTTTAAATCATTCTTAAGCCTCGTGAACTCAAAGTAGCACCTCTTCTTCACATCATTGCCTTCATTCTCCATCAAATAAGCGATAAACGTCTCTTCGAACCCCATTTGTTTCACAATCGAGTATTTTCTACACAAAATCCAAATTAGTTCATCGATCAAGTAAATGTCTAGAGTTATATATAACAAAACTATGGACAATATGAAGCTTATTAATATATGTTGTAATGTCAAACGGTTTATTTTATGCATGAAGTTTGACTTCCTAACATTTACGTCACTAAGTGCGTCATGTTTTAAAATAATATATGTTTTCTGTCTTACCCATCTTAATCATTTAATTGTGATCGTCTTTGTATTACACACTCACTATTTTCAAAAGTATAGGTTTTTAAAATAATATTTCTGATTAATTAATAACACATGGTCCTACGGCTTCTAGTTTTTAAAAGCTAGGAAGATGGTTCTCGATCTTTACCTATTTGAATCATGTTAAGAATATATTCGCAATAATAGATTTTTTATCACTGTCCATATTATTTATTTTTTAATTTTTAATTAAATAATATTTTTGTATATATTTATGTTTTATTATTATATTTTCGTCATTCACTCACAACCACTTTTATAAACATTAAAAAATTTATAATGACTGAACAATGATTCTTCAAATATACAAATGTACAGTAAATTGTCGCTTTCCACCACTCATAACAATTTACAACTATTTCTTATAATATAGAAAACACACTTACATTCATAAAGAACTAGGTTAAAGCCCATGTATTCATGGGTGGGATAAATAAAACATATTAAAATTATTAGTTTAATGAATATTTTATTTTCTAAATGTTATTATCCATTGGTGAAATAAAAATATAATGAATATTTAAAAGTAATAACACATAATGAATTAGAAATTAATACTCTATATTTAATATGTATTAATAAATTATTAAAGTATGTACATTTATATTTTAGATGTTTAATAGTATAGTTTATTTATTTACAATAATTATCATTTAATATAAGAGAGACAAGAAACATAAATATAAATATATATGTTTTAACATATTTTAGTTAAAAAGGAAAGTCAAATAATTATTTTTATAATTTTCGTATTTATTATGAGAAAGAGACGGGAAAATGATTTTGTTGATATGGTAGAATGATGACACGTGTCATTTGATATGTTAGAATGATGACATGTATTTTTTAAGAAAATCTTTTATTATAGGTTATAAATTTATTATAAATACTCTAAGTGAATTAAAAACTAACTTTTAAACTCTAACTATTAAAAAACACATAGGAACCCCCTCAAAACCAGATGCCTAGCTAGTAGCCAAAAGTTTTTTAACACTAATCGTTTATTACTCTAGAATTAAATACCAACCCTTAACCACATGTAAGGGTTTAAACTCATACAATTTTTATAAAAATTAATTATCAATATCACTAGGCCATGGCATGCAATTAGACAACTACTTATACTCATCTTTATCGTTGTAAAACTCACTAGACGATATAAGGTCGATCGACTGGAGAGTTGCGAGTACTATGTGTAGGCGGGGAGTACTCAATGATTCCTCGGACGTGATATATTATAAAGAAATTCATTTTTGTGAAATTATAAATATGTCAAATATCATAAGATTACTAATGTTTATAAACAAAATAAATGAATATCTATATAAATCAAAAGTATACACGTTCACATACAAAAATATTTCAAAATTTAATATTAATCATTTAATATTATATACGTAGTAAATTTTTTTATTATCTCCAAAGTATCTTCACAAAAAAAATCCAACAAAAATCGGTGAAAAACAACGAAGATCGGTAAAAATGGTAAAAATCTGAGTGGATCGAGTTGGGCCGAGTAGAACCGAGTTGGACCGAGTTTGTCCGATTCCAAGTAATGTTGACTATGTTGATGAAAAGCGCATGACACCTTACTGAGTACTAGTACTCGTCGAGTACTCGGCCATCTACCGAGTTTTACAACACTACGCATCTCTAACATAGATTCTATCGTTTGGAACAAATTTTCTTAGTGCATGTTTGGCAAAACTTATTAAAGCTACTTTTGATTTTTGGAGGTAAAAAGACTAAAATATCTCTCCAAAAGTCATCAAAAATTAAATTTTTTAATTTTTGGTAACTTTTGAAGGGTATTTTGATCTTTTTACCCCTCCAAAATATCAAAAATAGTTTTAATAAGTTTTGTCAAACATGCCCTTAAACGGTTATACCCTAACTATTAAAAAAGACCTATGAACCCCCTCAAAGTGGTAAACGTATCTTCGAACCTCAATTATGTTATTACTTACTTCACAATCCGTATTTCTTCATAATTATTTAATTACCTTGTTATATCTTAAACATTTTTTTATATCTTGGGGTATTTGTAGATTCAACACGAGTTAGAGAAAGACTAATCGAATTACGAAAGATGATTTAAATCAGATAAAGAATTATTAGGAATTGCAAATTAACGAGTTACCAGATGGGAATGTGAGATATCCTTTGTTCGATCGGAGTCTTCTTTGATCATTTTCAGCTTTGTTTTTAACTTTAAACCAGTGGTTTTGTCCGTTTGTCGGAACGAATCAGTTTTGAATATAATTTATATCGAAACATAAGTGGAAGTAAGCACGTTGTAAGGGTATGTATGAATATTTAAAAGACATTACTTTGTTGTGGAAAAAAACTAAAAATATATTATATTTGATCCGTGGTTGTGGGTCGCATGTTATGGAAGCTCGATTGGAATAAATTTTTTTTATCAAAACATAGGTAGAAATAAGTATGTCGTAATAATATATTCAAATTTTAAAAAATATGAAGAAGTTAAAAGTATATTATATTTGATCCACATTGGTTTCAAATAAATTTATATACATAGATAAATATTAACATGTCAGGATAGTGTATTCGTAGTTTGTAAAACGTTAACGTTTTATTTAAAAGTTATAAGAAAAAACGAGATATGTTAAAATATATGACTCTTTCAATTTAATATAAAAAATATATATAACGTATTTGTTTTATGCATTTGGTTTATCTCTTCTAACAATCGGTTTTTTATTTGTTATTATAAAGAAAAGGAAAAGAGGGGCACAAAAGAAAAAAGTGTGAGATTTTATTGTTTGATCCTCAAGTTGGGGTTCTACATGATCATATAGTTCTCTTTTTCTTACTTTGTTTTCTCTCTTTGAAGAAATCTTTTAGTGTTTCATAGATCTCAACATGTGTGTTTGTTCTTCCCTTTTTGTTTTTGTGTTTTGTCGTTGTCACATTATTGATCTGATCATGTTATCTTTCAAATTTAGATTCGATTATGTTTCTTTTTATATTCTTGTTGTTTGATTTGAGATTCTTTGATTTCTTGGTGTTAAATCCGTGTTTGTGACAAATAATAAAATAATAGTAGATTTAAGAAGTTGTAACTTGTGCTTCAAAATCATGTAACACTTAATCGAATCGAGCTTGACTTCAGAAGTAATAGAAAACTTCTTCAACAAATAATAAGTAATTTATTATGTGAAAATGTTAATATGTTCGATGTAATGTAGTCCCTTCTAATGTTAAAAGAAATATATAACATGACTTAATACCTAAAACCAACACTTAACGAGTAACAAGATTTAGGAGTTTAAGTAGTAAGACGGTAAAAGATAGAAGATGCAAACATGAACGGTTCACAGGGTCATATGAAGGGGTTAAATTAGTTCAAACTAAATGCCTAGATTAGATTAGTAGCTAATCTGTTCTTTTTATGATTAGTCCGTTTTATGTATTCGTGTTACGTGTTAATTGTATAAATTAAATACGTCATAACCCAATTAGTTGACTTGTATTTGTATAGTTTATTGGTTTAAGGTGAAACCAACCAAAAATGATACCATTGAGTTAAAAGGAGATACATATTAGGGCTTTACAAAGAGCTTGTCACTCGATGCTTGTTTGGAATTTACTGGATAAATGCTCGATCAAACCTTGGATTGATTGTAAACGAGCTGATCAGCTAGGATCAGTTTATAAAGGAGCCGAGCACGAGCAAATGTCCGTTCGGCTCAAATAATTTTTCACTTTTTAAATATATATAGTTTTTACATAGCACTCTAAGTAGATTTGACCTGCTATATTCAATTATACAATTATATTTATACAAGTTTGATGAATCAACGGAATAAAAAAAAATTAACACCAAGCACCAATGTTAAATCTTAAGTCGTTGTGAGAAAATTTTGACCCCGCTATTACTATTGGTCGATCATCTCCCACTCTCACGTATCATTCTTTGCAGTATGCTCACCCCACATCGTCTTCAACCTTAGTCTTATCGCCAACCACAACGTATTGTCAATTATAAAAATGTTATTTTGTGAAATGTGACTGTTTTTAAGTCCTTAAAACCTAAGTCCCAACATTTTCACCATTCTCATTGCAATATAATCGAATGACACACTAAATAATCGAGTTTTACAAATTGTTCACCGTTCATTTGCGCTCGCTTAACGCTCAATCGAAAAATTAACGTTTGAAAAATACTCATCCGAATTTCCGCTTAGTTGTAAACAAGCGATATCGACTAGGTTCAGTTTAAAAACAAACCAAGCACGAGCAAAGATCCGCTTGACTCATGAACAGCCCTAACTAATATCTCTATGTTAACTAATTTAAGTGGGAAAAAAAATTGGGAGTCCTTAATGAATTCTGGGCCGAAGTGTGTATTAGAGTTTTGACTATATTGTATTTCTGTGGGCTAATAAACCATCTTTTTTGGGCTGAATTGTGTGTTAGGCTATATCTCAAATTTAATATATACTAATTATTAATTTTATATTGTATTAACTGTTGTATCATTAGCCTTAATGATTGTACATATTTTTTGTTTTTTTAATTTTTATTTTAAACCCTATACCTACAAATTTTACAATTTAATTTTTAAATTTTTTTACTTTTAACTTTTTTCCCTTGTATATTACAACATTTAGTTTTACATTTTGCCGTAACATGTGTATGTGGTTCATTATTGTTACGCCTTTTTTTCCCGGTTGATGGCATTGTCGTAACATGCCGGTACTAGATCGATTTAGTTATTGTGTTTAATATTTTACGTCTTTGTCTACTTTCAGTTTGTTTTTTTGCTTTCAATACGAGCTTTTCCAGTGTTTGTGATAGTTGATAGTGATGTAACATTAATGCTAATTTGCACGGTTTTACGTCTCTACCGTAACACGAGGATCTTAATACTAATTCTCTACCATATTGTAATTTTTTATTTTATATTTTTTATTATTACTTTTTAAAACATCAACTCACACACTCATTTATACCTACCTCTAACCAAAATTAATTCATAATCTATTTGCTTTAAAAGTTGAAACTTAGTATTCATAAAATTGTATTCGACTCTTACTACATACTGCTAACCTAAGTGAAAATAACATTATAGTAACTGATAACACAATTTTTTTCAAAGCCATCTGCTAACTTTCCTTTTTGATCGTTCAACTAATTCTTCCAAATTAGAAGATACGTTTCCGATTACAAGGGCTTTTATTAGATTTCACAGCAAGACAAAGAAGGCGAAAGAAAGAAATAATACAAAATTACAAATCATTGTTGGGTGTTTATGGATTTAAATGCATGATACATATATGAATTTACTTAATCGATATTGTGTGTATGACAAAGTAAATATGCTACATAAACAGATGTGCACACACAAAACTAAAGTTTCAATTGAGAGGAAGAATGTAACATTTCTTATAAAGAAATTAAAATCTTTCTTTATCAAGATGTGTTTTTTACGAACAAATTAAAATATTGAGTGAAAACAAAACTATATGTTTTGGATAGGCAACACATCAAAGACAAAATGAACAAATGGTTTAGTTGGGTTGTTACCCTTTTTTAACTTCTTACATAAACGGTCATATGTGTATATATGTATGTAAAACATTCATAATCAGTGACTTTTTATTAATATATATTTTTTGATTTAGGTAATAATATCATGTATATTTTACAAAATATTAATATGGTTAAAAATGTAGGTTAATTTAACTAAAAGACTTACTTTAGAATAAAACATATATGATTTAAGACATTCACAAGTCGAGAGTGTGAACTTGTCGAACATTTCATGAGATACTCAAGATTGACTTGTTAAAAGCTTGAAAATAAAGCTTATATTTATATAAGAGTGGTCATTGTATTTTAAAATACCATAAAATTGAAAACAATTAACTATTGAGGGTAATATAGTATTTTCAACATTATTTACAAATTACTTTTAAATTTACTTATATAATAACCTTACACTTTCTATAACTTACATAAAATTTTATATTATCAACCTATAAACAAAAAAAATTGTTTTAAGATTCAGTTATATTTTCTAATTTGTCATGTTTAATAACTTTTTGAGATTACAATGATAACTTGTGTTTTTTTTAAAACGTTTTGGTGTACATTTTTTGTTAAACCGATCCTGTAGTCATGAGGTATAATAAGTTAATGAGTAAATGTACAAGTCGTCATGCAAAACTCATTTATTTGGTGTTTTAAATTTTAGCTTAAAAAATATAATAGACTTTTTTGTAAAAGTACTACAAGAATAACAAAAATTAAAAACACGTGACGGATGTAAAATATCGCACCATCGCGTTGCATTGACACCCTTATAGTTTAATAAACATGTCAACTTTAAACTTCCTACACCGAGCTAAATTAGCCATGCAAGCGTAAGCAAAATCAAATTTATGTATGTATCAATAAAAATAAAATCATTAAATACTTTATTAAAAAGATAAAAGAACCAAAAATCAAACTTTGAAAAATTATTAACGAGTCAAACTCATACTTTAAATCAATACAACTTAAAATAAAACAAACTTGAGCTCAAACACCTTTAAAAGAGACCAACAATATTCATCCAAAAAAATCTATCTAGTTGGTATTATAACAAAGAAGCCATTTGATTTGACTTTGTCAAGTGGTTCTAATTGTTTATTTCAACCATGCTATGGCACAAGTCTTGCAACATTGTCCTTGAGTCTAGTTGAGGTGCATGTATGTGTGCTTAAAGTTATGAGGCTTAAGGGTTAACCACTACAAAAGTTGAGTGGGTCCTTGGGATTCACTTGTGATTTGACCATTTTCATACAAGTGATAATATTGCTACTTAAAGAAATCATGGAACATGTACACCCCGATCTAGAGGCGTGAATTGCGAATTGGGGACGAATGATAAATGGGTTTTGTGTGCTATAAAGACAAAACACATGTGGATCTCAAATGGTCAAATGATTTGCAACATGTTTACAAAACATATATAGATTCACTACAATCTACACTTTGTTAAAAGGTTTTGGGGAATTTTGATAGGAGATTCGTATTATCTTGTAATAGTCCCGCGATTGTCACCCTAGATTCAGTACTTTGAGATTGAAGTAAAAAGTTATAATAGTTTAAAAGAACATAGACCATAAATAACATTTCTTAGACGCGTTATATTAGTATTTTACGATTGCTACTCTAGGGTCGCTCATTTCCATACCCTCATGAACCCCATTCAATCATAATATATCATCTCATTTGACATTTCTATTATTCTTAACTAGGTTAGTCTCCGTTTATTACACGTAATAAATAAATATAATATTAAATAATTATTAATCAAAATTTATGTATTATAAAATCATGCTTGAAGATAAAATATAATTATAATTACATATATATATAGTTATTTTAAGTAAATAAACAATAATGTATTTTTCATAAACTTTATTTTATAAAAAAATTGTGATTTTTAAATGCTTTATTTTAAGAAAAATGTTATTTTAAAGAAAAGTCTGTTGTGTTATGTATTTTATAAAAATTTTATTTTAAAAAAGTGTGTTTTAATAAAAAAATAGGTTTTTTATTTATTTATATTTTTTATTTGAAAATGCTAAGAGTAAAATTATTAGTATTCATTATTATTATTATTAATATAGAGAAATGAGAAAATTAGTATGATAAAACTTACAATTGTTTCATGTTTATTTTAGTTTTTTTATAGATAGATATATAGGCTAAAGACCCATTAATTAAACGGATTATAGTTAGTAAAAACAAGAAGAGTTAGATTATAATATTTTAATATTAAAAATAATTAAAAATTATATAAACGTAATAGTTTAAGAAATAAAACAACTATACTATTTATAACCCTCTTATCTAAATAGTTTCATTTCTAGACATCCGTTTTAAGATTTTTTTTATTAAAAAAAATTATCAAAATTTTGTTTTTTTAAATTATGATTTGTAATTATTTTGGTGGTTTAATAATACTGTTTTTAAAATTTTCACATTTATAATTAGGTTTAGTGTTTTAAAAAATCTTATATTATATAAAAATTTTGTTTTTTATTATTTAGATTTTAATTAAAAGATATAATTTCTGATTTCCTTAATAAAAAATATATATATTTTAAAAATACAGTTTGATTTCAAAAAAATCTATATAGAAAGAGAAATATAACAATTAATAAATTAATTTTTAATAAGAGAGAGAAACTTAAATTAATATTTAAATTACTATAATTCTTTTTGAAGGGAAAATCAATATGTAAATATGTAAAAATTTAACAAGTAACAAAAAAACAGGTTAAAATGATAAGTGATATATATTGATAAATTGATAAATAGGTGACCCTCAATGAAAAAGACATTTTTTTCTCAACCCACTTGAACCCTCATATTAAATTGAAAATAAAAAATAAATTTTACATTGAAAACTCTAAACATGATTAATTAATTAAAAATAAATTACGTAATAATCTAAAACGATCGTCAAAACCGCTTACGAAGCCAAAAACACTTTGTTTTTATACAACTCTGTTTTCAATAAAATTCATATGGGTAAGTTCAAGAAAACAATATATAAAAGATAGTGTGCCAAATTTTCTTTTAATTAACAAACACAAGTACGCAAGAAAAATCAAAATAGCTTGGAGTAAATATTGAATTGAAATATTTAAAATATCAAATAACATGTCTCAAGATTAATTTAACTTTTAAGAATTCAAATTTTAAAGAAAAATCAATAGCGGCTTGATTGAAGGTTTGCAAACCTGTTTTTTGGATGCGACCACCACCTGGGCGATTTGCAGTGTTGTACCTGCCCAAGCCGCCTCAACTTGTCACATGACCTCATGAGTGTCCCTTTTGCCCTAAAAGAACAAATTTTTAATGACTGAAATGTAATTATCCGATACTATTATATTGACGTCTTCACGACCTTCGTGGCCCTTATAATAATCCAGAAATCTATTCGGTAAGTGTCGTCGACTAAATCAAGAATCAAGGATTCATTAATCGAAAGTTATCCATTGAATCAACCTTCAAAATTTAATAAACATGATAGAGATGTATTCGTTTTTTACTTGTATGTTGGCATCCCCTAGTTGGTCCTCAAAATCATTTTTTAAGTTGGAGTAGTAATCAGTAGGTCATCAGTTTTATAAAAGTTAGAACTTAGAAGGGTACATTCGACTTTTTATCATGCGTGACATTAGTTGATTTTAAGCATTTTTGTTCGCAATAAATTCAAAATATATAAATGATATTATCTTTTTTTGTTATTTATACATGTGTGAAAAATATATTGATCACAATCCATTCAATTAGTCGTCTTTTATGTTCCGCTAGCGCCTTCCATCAAGCCTCCCTTAACATGCTGCGTAACCGGAAGGAGTTTGCATAATCCCAACATGGTAAATTACCTTGTTAAGGCTAGGAACCCAAAGTGATGTGTGTGTACACAATGGCCTAACGTAGGCACTTGGTTGAGTACACATACAAATACAAGTTGAGTAAACATGTCACAAGATCTACATGTCTGCCCATGCCGAAGCACAAAGGTGTGCCTTCCCATCACCATATGTTTGTACCCACAAACTCTGATCGTGGGTTCACATTCTAAACAATCAATTACAACACACTCACATCCAATTTGTAGTTCAAGCACACATGACCATATCATAACGATAACAATAACCATATCCTATATATCCCATCCATAATAAGGTTATTGACAGGGTCTAGAGAAGATAAGATGTAAGCAAGCCTTACATATACCCCAAAGGATAGAAAACCTGCTCCAAACAAGACCCCCAACTCTAAGGGTAAGATTAGTGCTGCAAAAGAACTGAACGTTCAGCGAACAGTTCGTGAACCGTTCGGCGGGAAGTTCGTTTATCTTCGTTTAGTAAATGAATGAACATGAACAAGAAAATTCCGTTCGTTTAGTTAAACGAACGAACATGAACACAAGTCGCGTTCATTCATTTATGTTCGTGAACGTTCGATAATGTTTTTGTTAATGTTCGTTTGATAATGTGTTTGTTTATGTTCATTAAGGTGTTTGTTTATGTTCGTTAAAGTGTTCGTTTATATTCTTAATTATTGTATCAGTTATTTTTATGACTATTATATCAAGTATTTTTTGGTATTTATATTAACTACTTATTTATTTTTATTGATTTTGTGTAATGTTTGTAATAAAAAATATAAATTTTATTCTAAAATAAATCTGTAATAATTTGTATTCGTTTGTGTTTATGAGTTTTTTTTGCGTTCGTCATGTTCATGAACAATTGTTTGTGTTCATTTGCTTTTGTTTGTGTTTGTTTGCGTTCGGTAAGTGTTCGTGAACAGTTCATGAACATGTTCGTTTTCTAATGAACGAACACGAACAAGAAATCTCGTTCGATAAGTGTTCGTGAACAGTTCATGAACAAGTTTATTTCTTAACGAACGAACATAAACAAGGCCTTGTTCGTGTTCGTTCGATTCGTTTACAGTCCTAGGTAACATCTAAACACCCTCAGAAAAAAAAGGTTACTAAAAAAACCAATAAACATAAGATATATGAAGCATGCATTGGTAGTACTCTATGAGACAACACAAACAATAAACAATCAATATATATATACAATAAAGACAAGTGCATACAATAATAACAATATACAAGAGACAATAATCAAATACTTTATAGTTGATACCAATGAGCAAAATTATGAACACCAATAAGCATAACATAGAAGAGGTAAATAATGACATTTAGCAAGAGAAAGTAAACAAATCATGCACTAACATGCAAAAGCTACTAGCAAAATCTCATAGAAGACATCTCCACGTAATCCTATCTAGGATCATGTCCTTTGAGGGATACAAATCTAGTATATCTTGATTAATCTTCTCCTCTCAATTCATTTTAGGTTGACCTTTACTCCTTCACCCCTTGACATTTAGATTTTCCACTACTCTAACCAGTAATGTTGTATGTCTCCTTTTCATATTCCTAAATCATCTTAATCTTCATTCTCTAATCTTATCAGTTATACTAGTTACCCTTAAGTTGTGTCTAAAAATGGCATTCCACATTTTGTCTAGCCTTGTATTCCCACATATCCACCTCAGAATACTCATTATTGCTACTTCCATCTTGTGCGTATGGTTCTTCTTGATTACCCAACACTCTGTTTCATATAGCATATATAGTTAAACGAACCGTAACTCAATAAAAATTTCCTTTTAACCTAGTTGGAAAGTTTTTATCACATAATACCGTAGAGGTTATCCTCCACCAATACCAACCTATCTGAACATGGTGTGTAACATCAATATATATCTCTCCATCTTCTTGAACACACATAATTTTTCTCTCTTCATCATCTAATTAAATTAGGATTTCTATTCTGCAACACTCATATGTCATGTTAAAATTCATGCCCTAATTGTGTAATCTTTACATTTGTACTCTTTGTGTTTCTTCAAAATCACATATGAAGAAGATATTTGTTTATTCCCCCAAGCATAATCTTTTGAATCCAACCTTCCTAAATATAAGATGTTAGGCATACATAACCAAGTATTTAAATTCTAAGACCATAATTAATTCTAGCTAAGTTGGTAACAATGGTTTTCAATATTAACTCCCCAACATGTCCTCGGATATTATGCACAAATCATGCCCAAAAAACTTCTTCAATGCAGTAAAAAGTGAGACTTAGCCATTTATAGGTTTGAGAGACAAGGCATGCACTACACTAGCTATTTATAGAAATGAACAAGTGTTCGTGTTTGCTATTTTTAGAAACACAAAAGGATCAACATGTATAGAAAACATTACTGATGATGGATTAGCAGCGAGTTTTCATTGGATTATTCTACATATTTCTATTAGAAAAATCAACACACAAATATAAGAATCATTTCAGAAAAACATGTTTATATGAAAATGTGTTTTACGAATACTAACAGACGTCGAACAAAATAACCGTCACAAACCAAGATCGGACATTTTTATGAAGTCACACCTGAAAAGATCAAGGTGACGAGACACTTATTGGCCGGCCTCGGATCACTGGCAACCATCCAAGTCATTGGTAAACTTTTGACCTTTACCAACTGACCTTTAAACTTTTACAGTAATAATATTGATGCTTCTTGATGGATTTTGTCAAAAATCCTTCGGTGATCGTACGACAACTTTTGTTCATCTGAAATTTTTCATCGGTGAAAATGTAGTTTTCTAGTAGTGTTTTTCTCACGACCAGTTTAAATTTATTACAGTGATTATATATGTTTTTTTTGTTATTTATAAATAGGTAAAAAGTTATGTAAATAAATAGCATCAATCCCCTAGCGTTGAATTTTTTTTCTTGTTATTTATACCACTAACCTCCATAACCCCAACACTCAAAATGTTTCACAAAAATCAAAGTATGATTCACTAGTTAAGTTCAAAACATATGTCTTTGACACCTATGTCTAGTCACTATTTCTTTAAAAATACTCTTCATGATAATCGACTAATGATTAGTTGATTTCTGCTATATTAAGTTAAAGATCAAATTATGTCGACAGTTTAGAGTATATCATCGATTGCTCAAAGTCAATTTGCTATATGTTTTGGGCCTAATATAGATTCATTCAAAGTTATGTATATATGAAGGTTGCCAATATAGGTTTCATGTTAGTAGAGTCTTGATTTATGTAATTATATGATTTCTTTCTTATGAACATAGCATATGATTGCTTTGCTTTAAGCATAACATGATTACTAGAGTCAGTCATCAAGCAAACATGTCACTGGAGTCCTGCTTCGTACAAGCATGTCACTAGATTCTTGTGTTAGTACAAAAATGTAGCCTAGATAATAATTCCTCTTGTTAAATCATGGTATGCTTAAGTGAAATCACTAATATGAAATATCACTAGCAATCATGGGATCACAACTATCACTATTCAAAAATTGTATAACCTTCAACGTATAAATACTTATGTTAAAAAACTAAAACTTTGTTGACTTTTTAGTATGCATGTTGGGAAAATCAAAGGTTGGTTGAGCTAAATTTAAATTGGTATGATGAAGCTACCTGACATAAAGACTTGTATCCCGTTTTAAAATTTATGTAATAATTTTAAGATAAATGGTTGCCTTTGTAGTTAATGTCAAATGCGTAAAGTTTTGTTGTTATGGATTTTGGGAACAAGTTCTTTTAGCCCTATCAATGCGATAGACCAAGTCATACACAAATTAAAGAGGATTGTGAAGCCCTTCATGGAAATGACTCGAAGCATATATGTTTTCAATTCTCTTTTATTAATTTTTAAAAAATTACAATAATACATCTCATCAATTCTAGTAAATACAAATTTTATCACAATCACACACCCACTACATATATGTTTCACTATCATACATTATTGACGGGACTGAATATACGAAAAAATTTTCTATCAACTATCACCTCACCACTAAGAATGGTGTAATGGACACAGAAAAGCGGTAACAAAGTCTTGGTGTGTTAAATTTTTACATACAATACTAATAGAACTATTTTTATTTTTATATCTGATAAAATTAAATTTTAAGATGTGATATGACTAAAATTACGTACGTATGAGAAATGACAATAACTAATAAAACAGTGATATCAATTTTTTTTAAAAAAAATTAAATTTTATTTAAAAATAAATAAATACTTTATTCTAAAAAATGTATAAAAATATCATTTTTTAAAAAAAATTATTATTATGTAGAAACAACATTAATGGATAGATATTTTTCTTAATTTATTTAAAAAAATATTAAATAATATTATTAGTAATTAAGATAATTATTTAGTAGGAAAGAGAGACGAAAAAATTTTGATTAAAATAATTATGATATTGTTACGTATCATCACAAGATACTCTTTCAATATATTATTTTATAACAAATGAATTAAAGGATAAAAAAGTATAACTTCTATTGTTAATATTTTTGGTTTGGTTTTAGTTTTATAATATTTTCAAACTCAATAAACTTGTACATCCTTCATTATTTTTAAAACTTTAAACCATTGAATCAAGAGTTTTGTTATCTTTAGTTTGAGTAGTTTATTGACATATATGTTAAAAAACTAAAAAAATAAAGTGTTAACGTATTATTGACTGTAATGGTACCTCTAAAATGAAAACCCTACTAACTTCTTCCAAGGATCAATTGAACGATAAATTCAACATCCATTATATACATACATTAATGGTCATTTAATATATGTATATATTTTAAATTGGGTTGCTATAAGAAAATTTTTGTATTTTAAATTGCTCGTTTAATTTCTTTGAGTTTAAGTTTTTAACCAAACCATTTTCTAATTTTTATTTCTTTACACAATCCAAAATATTATATTATATTTTATGCATGCATGTATAAAAAATCTAATAAATTTTTTTCATCGTACGCTAAAACAAGTGACATTATTGTTAACATATCTTGACAAACCTAACAGCTTATGAGTGACATTGTTGTTTAGGTACCACTTCTAACCTTTTGTTGAGGTTTCATACACTAGAGCAATTGACATTATTTTTGACTGGTTAAACCGATGATGGTCAAACTCCCACTTCATTGCACGGGGAACCTAATCGTAATTTACTTGCCGCGAAGCACGAAGAGTAAAACTAGTTTTCAACATTTCATAATAATGTACATAGTTAACGTCAATTTTAAAACATATATTGATATTTTGAGAATGTTACAACTTTATCTTTTGGTTACATAAAACAACATTTTGTATATACCGATGTAAATAACATTCTTTTTATCTTATAACTTACAAATTTTTCTATGCATCCCACGAAAGAAATTCCTAATAAATCACAAATAGGGAACAACTTTATATAGGAAAAGAAAACATAAAAAAATTCAACCATAGAACTTGGGATAAGTCTTTGAAGAAAAAAGAACTATGAAAAGAAACTTTGGCACCATTCCTGTTTTGTCCGTTCTACATTTCTTGATGATGTTTTATACCTGACAGAAAAAGATAGGGATATATTTCAAGTTATATACATAGTAAGACGTTTCTTCTCATTTACTTATCAAAGTTACTGAAATTTATATGAAAAATATAATAACCTCAAAAAATAAGGTTGAAATTTAATAAAATATATTTTAAACAATTAAAAAGTTAAATCAGTTATAAATTATATGATTAGATAGTGGTGGTTTTTACGGTTTTCAATTATAAACATGGTTTTTATTTGATCCATCCCCTATATATATATATATATATACGTGTGTGTGTATATATATATATATATCTATACGTATATATATACGTATATACATATATATATACATATATATATACATATAGGATAAGGTTCTAATAAGAACCCTACCTTATTGTGAAAACCCTTTAACTCAATATAATCTATAATTTATTTTACAAGAAATGAGATCATGACATGTGTTCATTGACCTTTTTAATAAAAAAAGACAATTTGGTCATTTCACTAACCCAAGAAAATTCAGGTTGAATATAGTGATGACAAGTGTCATCACCCAACTTTCTCTTTCCTCCCATATTTTTTTATAAAAATAACTTTACATCCAACTTTTTATATATTTATAACTTTTTAATACTATATTATCTTTTTATAATAATTATATCATTAAACTCGTATAATTTTCTCTTTAATTCCCATATAGTTTCAATATTTTTTGACGATTTAGTTTGGATGTCTATAGCTACATCACTGCAATTAGTATTTTCAACACTCAAAAACTATTCTACAACATATAAAAACATATGTTACACCAATATAATAAGAATATACCACTGTAATCAAACAAAAATAACAAAAATACACCATCTAAAACTGTAGCAAAACGATGTAACTACACCAATATAAACCAAATTTAAAATACACATCATTAAACGATGTAACTACACCAATGTGATTTCAATAACATAACAACCAAACAGAATTAAACCACGTAACTACACCAAACGACATTAAACCAATTTACACCAAATGTAAAATATTAAAGATGTATCATATTTACTTAGTTACATCACTGTAAACCAATGTAACCCAACGAAAAAATTAGGCGCATTACAACTGTTTAGGCGTTTGAGCACTGTTTAGAAGCTTGAAGACTGTTTGGGCGTTTTAGTTACATCATTATAAACTAATGTATCCCAACGTAAAAATTAGGCGCATTACAACTATTTAGGCGCTTGAGCACTGTTTGAAAGCTTGAAGACTGTTTGGACGTTTTAGTTACATCATTGTAAAGCAATGTAACCCAACGTAAAAACTACTCCTGTTTGGGTGTTTTAGTTACGTTACTATAAACCAATGTAACCCACCGTAAAAACTAGATGCATTACAACTTTTTAGGCGTTTGAGCACTGTTTGGAAGCTTGAAGACTGTTTGGGCATTTTAGTTACATCACTATAAACCAAGGCAACCCAACGTAAAAAAATTTTGCACATTACAACTATTTAGGCGTTTGAGCGCTGTTTGGAAGCTTGAAAACTGTTTTGGTGTTTCAGTTACATCACTGTAAACCAATGTAACCCAACGTAAAAATTATGCGCATTACAACTATTTGGACGTTTTAGCACTGTTTATTTGACTGTAAATCATAATACTTTTAGTGAATTACATTAGATTTTTCTTATAAATTTTTATAAATATTACGTTAATTAACTTATCATGTTTTTCTCTTTAACTATATTATAGTATTACAAAAAAATTCACATGTACGTAGTTACATCAGGTTGTGTGTTGGTGTAAGTGTTGATTTGGTTTGCCTTCGTTATAGTGATGTAACTAAAATGCCCATATAGTCTTCAAGCTTCCAAACAGTGT
Organism: Flaveria trinervia; assembly: GCA_025506515.1. Classification (NCBI taxonomy): domain Eukaryota; kingdom Viridiplantae; phylum Streptophyta; class Magnoliopsida; order Asterales; family Asteraceae; genus Flaveria; species Flaveria trinervia. The sequence goes on from JACCIX010001284.1 coordinate 68,244, forward strand.
TTAAACGCCTAAAAAGTTGTAATGCATCTAGTTTTTATGGTGGGTTACATTGGTGTATAGTGACGTAACTAAAACACCCAAACAGGTGTAGTTTTTACGTTGGGTTACATTGCTTTACAGTGATGTAACTAAAACGCCCAAACAGTCTTCAAGCTTTCAAACAATGCTCAAACGCCTAGACAGTTGTAATACGCCTAATTTTTTCGTTGGGTTACATTGGTTTACAGTGATGTAACTAAGTAAATATGATATATCTTAATATTTTACATTTGGTGTCAATTGGTTTAATGTCGTTTGGTGTAGTTACGTGGTTTAATTCTGTTTGGTTGTTATGTTATTGAAATCACGTTGGTGTAGTTACATCGTTTAATGATGTGTATTTTAAATTTGGTTACATTGGTGTAGTTACATCGTTTTGCTACAGTTTTAGATGGTGTATTTTTGTTAGTTTTGTTTGATTACAGTGGTATATTCTTATTATATTGGTGTAACATATGTTTTTATATGTTGTAAAATAGTTTTTGAGTGTTGAAAATACTAATTACAGTGATGTAGCTATAGACATCCAAACTAAATCACCAAAAAATATTAAAACTATATGGGAATTAAAGAGAAACATTATACGAGTTTAATGATATAATTATTATAAAAAGATAATATAGTATTAAAAAGTTATAAATGTATAAAAAAGTTAGGTGTAGAGTTATTTTTATAAAAAAATAAATATGGGAGGAAAAAGAAAGTTAGATGATGACACTTATCACCACCGTATTCAACCTGAATTTTCTTGGGTTGGTGAAATGACCAAATTGCCATTTTCTATAAAAATTCAAATGAACACATGTCATGATCTCATTTCTTGTAAAATAAATAAATGGACTATATTAAGTTAAAGGGTTTTCACAATAAGGTAGGGTTCTCATTAGAATCTTATCCTATACATACATATATATATATGTATGTATATATATACGTATATATATATATACGTATATATATACGCATATATATCTATACGTATATATATGTATATATATACGTATACGTATATATATATATACTTATATATATACGTATTATATATATATCTATATATATACACGTATATATATACGTATTATATATATATACATATATATATATACGTATACATATATATGTATAGATATATATACACATATATATACGTATATATACGTACGTGTGTGTTCCTGATATGAACGGGATCGTTGAGCATAGATCTTAGGATTCAAATTGATAATAACGAAACTTGAATGATTAGAAGCAAAAATATAATACTGATGAACATGATGAATAACACAAACGTGTTTAATGTTTGATGTTTATTGATATGTTGTTGATATCATCATCCATGAAGGATGATGATATGATGTTGTTGGTGATGGACCTAATTCACCCTAACAAGTGGTGAATTATTCACCCTTTACAATGATAATATGTGCTAATATTTATACTAGTCTAGCAATAAAAATAATTACAATATAAACCCTACACTAATATTTTTGTTGATTTCGTGCTTCAAGTCTTCAACTTCAATAATATTGAAATCTTCAATTTTTTTCAAAGGTAGAATACCCAACAATACTCCCCATAAATTGTAGATTTCCAATATGAATTGAAGCTTGATCTTGTTTTTGTTGAATAATTGTCCAAAATCAAGAAATTTGTTGTTGATGCGGAAGCCAGGTCTTCAAAACTTTGGTACAACTATATTATGTAACTCAATGTCACTTGTTTTTGTTGATGAGAGCCCGAATATGAACCCCAATTTTGTTTTGTTGATCATAAGCCCAATCTTCAACACTTGAGCCCAAGTCCAACTGATGTTTTTGTTTAATGATGGAGCCCAAGTAACAAACCCAATGGTGTTCACGAGCCCATTTGCAACCCTAGGTTGCAAACCCTAATACGGAATCCCTAATGTGGCCGCAAATGTCACTTTGGTTCGGCAGCCTAGATTAAGGCGTCCCTAATGTGGCTGCAAAGGCCACTTATTGTAGCCTCTTATTCGGCAAATCCTAATTAGGGCATCCCCATTCAACCGTAACCCTAATGAGCATGAAACCCTAATCGGCAGCCCCTAATCGGCAGCCCTTTTTGGTTCGCAAGAGCTGCCTTCGGCAGCTTCCTTGATTCGCAAGAGAAACCTTTGGCAGCTGCACATTGCAACCTACATTCGGTAGCCTTATTGTTTCGACATAAGCTGCCTATGGCAGCCTCTTTTTCAACCCACTTCGGTAGCCGCAAACCCTAATTTGCTTGATAATTGAGGCAGCCGCAAACCCTAATTTGCTTGATACTTGAGGCAGTCGCAAACCCTAATTGTTTGATACTTGAGGCAACCGCAAACATGAATGTTGAATTGATTGTTGAATTGTTTTCTTCAGATCTTCAATAATTTCAGCAATCTAACCATAAATTTTCATCAAAATTAATATGAATCCATCAACTCCGGCTCTGATACCAATTGTGTGTTCCCGATATGAACGGGATCGTTGAGCATGGATCTTAGGATTCAAATTGATAATAATGAAACTTGAATGATTAGAAGCTGAAATATAATAATGATTAACATGATGAATAACACAAACGTGTTTAATGTTTGATGTTTATTGATATGTTGTTGAAATCATCATCCATGAAAGATGATGATATGATGTAGTTGGTGATGGACCTAATTCACCCTAACAAGTGGTGAACTATTCACCCTTTACTATAATAATATGTGCAAATATTTATACTAGTCTAGCAATAAAAACAATTACAATATAAACCCTAAACTTATATTTTTGTTGATTTCGTGCTTCTAGTCTTCAACTTCAATAATATTGAAATTTTCAATTTTTTTCAAAGGTAGAATACCCAACAATACTCCCCATAAATTGTAGATTTCCAATATGAATTGAAGCTTGATCTTGTTTTTGTTGAATAATTGTCCAAAATCAAGAAATTTGTTGTTGATGCGGAAGCCAGGTCTTCAAAACTTTGGTACAACTATATTATGTAACTCAATGTCACTTGTTTTTGTTGATGAGAGCCCGAATATGAACCCCAATTTTGTTTTGTTGATCATAAGCCCAATCTTCAACACTTGAGCCCAAGTCCAACTGATGTTTTTGTTTAATGATGGAGCCCAAGTAACAAACCCAATGGTGTTCACGAGCCCATTTGCAACCCTAGGTTGCAACCCTAATACGGAATCCCTAATGTGGCCGCAAATGTCACTTTGGTTCGGCAGCCTAGATTAAGGCGTCCCTAATGTGGCTGCAAAGGCCACTTATTGTAGCCTCTTATTCGGCAAATCCTAATTAGGGCATCCCCATTCAACCGTAACCCTAATGAGCATGAAACCCTAATCGGCAGCCCCTAATCGGCAGCCCTTTTTGGTTCGCAAGAGCTGCCTTCGGCAGCTTCCTTGATTCGCAAGAGAAACCTTTGGCAGCTGCACATTGCAACCTACATTCGGTAGCCTTATTGTTTCGACATAAGCTGCCTATGGCAGCCTCTTTTTCAACCCACTTCGGTAGCCGCAAACCCTAATTTGCTTGATAATTGAGGCAGCCGCAAACCCTAATTTGCTTGATACTTGAGGCAGTCGCAAACCCTAATTTGTTTGATACTTGAGGCAACCGCAAACATGAATGTTGAATTGATTGTTGAATTGTTTTCTTCAGATCTTCAATAATTTCAGCAATCTAACCATAAATTTTCATCAAAATTAATATGAATCCATCAACTCCGGCTCTGATACCAATTGTGTGTTCCCGATATGAACGGGATCGTTGAGCATGGATCTTAGGATTCAAATTGATAATAATGAAACTTGAATGATTAGAAGCTGAAATATAATAATGATTAACATGATGAATAACACAAACGTGTTTAATGTTTGATGTTTATTGATATGTTGTTGAAATCATCATCCATGAAAGATGATGATATGATGTAGTTGGTGATGGACCTAATTCACCCTAACAAGTGGTGAACTATTCACCCTTTACTATAATAATATGTGCAAATATTTATACTAGTCTAGCAATAAAAACAATTACAATATAAACCCTAAACTTATATTTTTGTTGATTTCGTGCTTCTAGTCTTCAACTTCAATAATATTGAAATTTTCAATTTTTTTCAAAGATAGAATACCCAACAGTACGTGTGTATATATATATATATATAATATATATAATATATATATATATATATATATATATATATATGGGAGGGATCAAATGAGAACTAGCTTTTTATATGAGAACTCTAGGAACCAATCTCAACCACTAGTTCTTAATGACAAAATTGTAATCAACAAAAACATATTTAAAAAATTTATAAATCAAAAAATAACATAAAAATAAAAAAACTAAAAACACAAAAATGTTCTCCAACTTTCCCTCTTTCATAAAAAAATATAAAAAAAGTTATAAAAAATAAAAAAATTCTCGTTTTTTTAACGAAATTCGTTTTACACATGTATAATATCGGATTTACACATGTGTAAATCCAATACTACACATGTGTCTAACTAGATTTACAAATATGTAAACAACGGATGTACGATTTTTTCTAGAAAAGTATATCAATATGGTAGGTGTTGGAAAGAAAAAAAATACTGAATTTTATGGTGAATTTTTTTTTAAAAAAGTGATGCCGTGAAAAAAAGTTACGAACGTTTAAAAAAAAAGGGGAAATGGCATGTGATTTGCATGTGATAAAAAATGAATGGCTGAGATTGTTTCCTAGAGTTCTCACAAAAAATGTGGTTCTTATTTGAACCATCCCCTATATATATACGTATGTATGTATACATATATATATATATATACATATATATACATATATATATATACCTACATATAAATACATACATACATACATATATACATATATATATACCTACATATATATACATACATATATATATATATATGGTTCAAATGAGAACCATCTTTTTTTTATGAAAACTTTAGAAACCAATCTCAGTCACTCATTTTTTATCACATGCAAATCACATGCCATTGTCCCTCTTTTTTTAAACGTTCGTAACTTTTTTTCACGACATCATTTTTTCAAAAAAAAATTCACCATAAAATTCAGTATTTTTTATCTTTCCAACGCCTACCATATTGATATACTTTTCTAAAAAAAATTATACATCTGTTGTTTACATATGTGTAAATCTAGTTATACACATGTGTAGTACTGGATTTACACATGTGTAAATCCGATATTACACATGTGTAAAACGAATTTCGTTAAAAAACGGGAATTTTTTTATTTTTTATAAATTCTTATAAATTTTTTTATGAAAGAGGGAAAGTTGGGGAACATTTTTGTGTTCTTATTTTTTTTATGTTATTTTTTGATTTATAAATGTTTTAAATATGTTTTTGTTAATTACAATTTTTCCATTGAGAACTAGTGGTTGAAATTGGTTCTCAGAGTTCTCACAAAAAAAACTAGTTCTCATTTGATCCTCCCAAATATATATATATATATATATATATATATATATATATATATATATATATATATATATATATTATATATATATATATATCATATATATATATATATATATATTCATATATATATATATATGTATATATATACACATATATATATGTATATACATATACATATATGTATACGTCTGTATATTTATATTTTGAAAATTGCAACACTATTTAACTCTTAATCAAAATGCCTTACATATAAAGATTCCACTTGAAACAAGATTATAAAATTAACCCTTACACTCAACATAGAATATTTTAGTTATTTTGAAAGGATGGCAAAACGTAACCTTTTATGTTTTTCAGTTGCATCATATTTTTCTTTAAATCGTTACATCAGTAATATATCTTGATTTTATATTAAAACATAGAAAAAGATTTATTGATTTGATGATTTCAAAGTTGTTACGATGAAAATTTAGGTTACTTGTTGCATTCTCATCTCTTAATTTGTAATATCGATAATATTTTTTTTCACACTAACAGATAAAAAGATTATAGTAATTTGCTGTTTCCAAACGGGTATGATGAAAAATAAAGGAGATTTTTAGCCAATCAATTAAATAGCTTTGTTATTTAAAAAATAAATTGAAAATAATAATTTGATGAACCAATAAGGAGAAAAGTTGATGGGCCAATTATATTTTAATGATTATTTTGTTGACAGGTGTAAAAGGATTTACATTCATTTTGGCCTCATATCCTTTTTATTTCTAGATTCAAGATATGGTGGCTACTCCACAAATGTCTCTATCCATTTTTTTCAGCCAAAAGTTATGAATCGTGATAAACGGTGGTTAGTAGTTAAACAATATAATTATAATTTAATCATTTAATCATTTAAAAGAATATATAATCGAATATCTTTTAACAGCTAATTGGATAGCTGGCGGACAACTAGGCCATCTCTTTAGTAGTAAACTCATCATAGATAAGAAAAAACCCGTTGACACAACCTGAAATCTCATTTTTAATAAACATTTAATTTTCTTTTAGCAGAGTTTATCGACAATAAAAATCATAGTTAAAATTAAAGTAAAAGTTAATAAAGTTGGTATTTTAAAATTTTCATTAAACGGTAAATAGATAACTAAATATAATAAACGATTGTAATATTAGATTTAGCCAAGTAAAATATAATTATGTATCAAACAATCAGGCAATATATTAAGACTGTCCTCATCGCGCGCCCGATGGAAGGGCGGCGATGGGGAGTCCCGCCTGTGGGTGGGGTGTGAGAGAGATGGGGGTGGTGGGCCCCACCACCATATATAATTAATTTAAAATTTTTTTAATTGAATGTTTTTAATTAAAATATTTAAAAATCTTTTAATTAATATAATAATTAAATATAAAGTTTTAATTAATATGAGTTAATTAAATAAAAATATATTTTAAATTTTTTTACATTTATAGTATTAAAGTAATTAGATAATAATTTAAGTATAATATTTTAAATCTTTTAACATTTATAATATTAAAATATTTTAAATATTTTTTACATTCATAACGGCTTGGTAATTAAATAAAAAAGTTTAATGTTGTATTATTTTAATTTTCTATTTTAATGTAATTTTAGTTAATTAATGAATTTTTTTTATTTCTAACGGTTAGTTTTTTCTAGTTTGTATAAATACCACAATGTACACTACAACACTTCACTTTATTATTGTTTCTATCTATTAATTTTTTATCATCGTTTTTATTTTATTGTTTTACATTGTTGTTTTAATTTTATTATAATTAGATATATTTACAATAATTTAAATATCTTTATTTAAAGTAAATTAATAAAAAAATATGGGGTGGAAAAATAAAGGTGTTTGTGGGAATGATAATGTTGGGAATAAAAAGTGTTTATGGGAAGAATGTGTGAAAGTGAGTGTGAAAGTGAGTGAAAAACTGATGTAACATGTTGATTAGGACTGTTGTGGGAAGGATGAGTTATAACGTTGGAAACAGTCTAAGTAACTAGAAGGTGCCCGCGCAATGCGGCGGAACGACATTTTACATCCAACACGTGTTTTTAATTTTTGTTATTTTTATAGTTATTTTAGAGAAGTCTATTATATCTTTTCTAAGCTAAAATATAAAAACACTAAATAAATGGGTTTTGCATTACAACTTGTATATTTACGTATTAACTTATTGTACTTTACAAAATACAGATCGGTTCAACAAAAAATTTCCACCAAACCATTTAAAAAATACACAGGTTATGATTGTAATCTCAAAAAGTTTTTAAAGATGATTGATTAAAAGATATAACTAAAATCTTAAAATAAATTGAGTTTTTATTTATTTATGGGTAGATAATGTAATATTTTATGTAATTTACAGTAAGTGTAAAGTTATTATTTAACTAATTATAAAGGGTAATTTGTAAAATAATATTAAAAATACTATTTTACCTTTTAAAATGAGTGTATCTTATGCATTAAGACAAGTATGTGTTCTTAATTTAGAGTTTCTTAAAATACCACTGTCATATGTTTTATGTAATATAAATAGAATCAACTTTATTAGCAAATTCTTTTTTTAATAATTGCACATTTTATGTAACCATTTACTTTCTTATTTTTTTTCTCTCTTTCTACCCTGGTGCCCCTGACACCAAAGCTTTGCAATAGGGCCTCTTGATGCCATCGTTACAACCTTAGAACCGTTGTCGCTATAGAGTTTTATGACTATATATGTTTTTGTATCTTTTTTCATATTCTATTTGAGATTGTGTATTATTCTTTAACCAACTTTGTTCATGTCTCAGGTTTTTTCTTCTTAATCTTATATAATCACGTAACATGTTAACTCTTTTTTAAAATCATATATATACACACATGCACCATACCCAAATTTAAAAGATTAAAAATATTTGTTTTTCTAGTGTAACATTTTTTTAATATCAACGTATGAAAACGTTACTGTAGGAACCGTTCATATAAAATAAAAAGTCAAACAATTTTATTAATGTACTCAATACAAATGAACATAAAGAAATGATTATGTATCACTTTTACAATGGTAATTTTACAGAAATAGAAGAAACAGAAATGTAAAAGCTGAGGATCGTGTTCAACATGGGGCCTTTAAAATAAATTCCGAGCCTCTCAAGAGAACTCAGTTTGTTTCCCAGGGTACAACAGGCGAAGCAGTTTGTACTGCCAGGATTGATCTAGAACCCGAAGTTGTTAAGAGAATCCAGAGAGATAGAGAACCTGTTTTGCTGCAGGTTTTGAGATGTGTGTTGGTGTGTCTTCATACTGAGGCACCCTCAGTATTTATATTGGATTCGAACCATAACAGTCACCCAGCCATTAATCCGCGGCGATGCGAGTGTGCGAAGTGCAAAGTGCGCCATCAAAGCGCCACATTGCGCCCACATGCCCACGCCGCGCGTGTGCGAGTTGCGAGTTAAGGGTGCTTCGCACCCTTCGCGAATCCACTTAGTATGAAATCTTAGGAAACAATATAGACAAGAGGTTATAGAATATAAACCATTTTATATTCTCTCTTTCCTCCAATGTGGGACACAATTTCCCACACTATTAATTCCTAATGTCACATTAATTTTCATTCAACACTATAATTTATTGACTAAATATTAATAACCATATTAATATTATCAATAAATTTCCAACAATCCCCCACATGAATGGAAATCAATTCTTCAAAAATTCAGCAGTCAAGTGTTGCAGGATAGGTAGGTCTTCCCTTTGAACTTTCCTTTGTGATGTATACTTAGTCTCTTAGTGGTGTGTAGACACGATGTCTTTGAACATACCTGTTTTATGTAGACGACAATATACATTCACACAACACTCTTCCTGGTTTGATCAACCCCTCATTGTCGTGTCCGTTAATGGTCATGGAACACTTTTCTGGTTCTGCGAGAGCTCTAGGATTGGCGCCTCCCCACAAATCCATTTGAAGCGACCCCACTTCTCTCTAACATAGGTGATTTGGTGAATCATTAAAAGCATCATAGTTATATTGATTCCCACAAATCATCTAACCTTAATATGCTTAACCTCACTTTGGTCACTTGTTCGGGGTACTCCCCCAGAGTGAATGGACTAGGAAGATCGTCACTCCCTTTAGGTTTTAGGGTACTCCCCTATAGTGACTCCGTTGGTCATATGATTAAGTTGTCCTATTGAACCTAGATCTTGGGATCTCCAGTCAACTAGGTTAGGTTTCCCTCATATTCTCTTTTTTTTCACGGGCTTTAGTCCCATTCCTCTTGACAACTTATGAAAACGTTACCACTGAAGTTAATGGCTTAGTGATAAAGATAGAGCCTCTTGAATCATCTAGGTTCGAAGGTTATGTGTTCAAATCTCAGAAGAGTAAAGAAATTTGTCGTTAAAAAAACATATGATAAATTTATGGTCCTATGTAAACAAATTTAATTTAAAAAATAAATTATATGAATTTCATACTCAAATTAATAAGAATAAACTTTTTATTTTTCTGGTGTAATTTTTTTGAAAAAAAAATTATACGTACGGAAAAAGTTACACTCATTTAGAAATCGTGATGGTTGTTATTATGATTATTCAATGTGAACAGTTAATGGTCATTTTTCATTAAAATTAATCACACATTTAGCTTTACAATATTGTAAGTTATGTTTTAGTACTTATAATTACTTAAACTCTTAAAAATTTGTAAAATATTTTTTGTGTCATCCTCATATGTATCATAATAAAATATAGATATAGAAATGTAGGTATAAGAAAATCATGAAAGTAGTTATTTTTCATATGTAATATACTCGTATATCCATAACAAATATTAGTAATTCATATAGCGAAAGGTAGCGACACAATAGTCATATATCTGCATTTGCCCACGTATCCCACTTTATTGTTGGACACTTAACGAAATTCTACTTCGAAACTACTCGTAGTTGCCGGTTACCTTTAACTCGCGTATCAAAAATTAAGTCTTTTCACTATCATTGTAAATGCATTGTATACGAGACCAACTCTTTAGAGTTTTTTGTATCACCCCTTCCAAACACATAGAAAGATCTATGTGCGTTGGGGTTTGTTATATGGTCGACGTATATAATGTCCTATATGAAAGAAACTAAATTAATCATTGCTCGTGATTGATTCGTAATACATTGATCTACTACTCACGTGAGTTGTACTATGTAAAGATTTTATGACCCAGAGTATTTCACTTATAAATGGTAAGCGGTAGGGGTTAGGGGTTGCGGATGTGGAACTAGTAGAACTGCATTATTCTACAACCCAAATTATAGTTTTGAGATACATTGTTTATATTCTAGATGTCTCAAAACCTATTTAATATGTTATCATATTGGTAACGGATATGTTTTATGTACAATACGGATGTGCGTTGCTTATTACGTAGAGTGGGTTGTCTACAGTTCTATGTTGCGTGACACTTATTAGGAGTGCTAAAGCTAGATAGCGACACATCATTTGAAATGATATTGGTTGCATCAATTATATGATGTTTGTACAACTAGTGTGCGATGTCCGTTTGAATTTAAGATGACAAATGCAACACAAGATAATGTTGTGGCCACCCCTCTCCACCATCATTGCTCCGCCTGCGAAGTTTCCAACAACACTAAAAGGGAAGAGACCAGACCCAACCAACCCATGTAATCGTTAGATGAAAATGATACCATTATAAATCCTTTAATAAACCAGATGAGTGTCTTAGGCTCATGTAACACATTAAATGTTGAATTTGAACACAAAACTAGTCATACATGTATATATCGCTCCCTCCTTTTTATCATGTGTCATGTTCTCACCATATGATAATTGGATACGTAGCCATCATTTCACATTACAAGGTAACCAATTTGTGCACATTATTATCACCTTTTGTTTTCATAAATAGACTAGACAATTCGAATATAATTTGCCGACGACCAAAAATTATCCAATAACATAACTACACGTTCAAAACATAAAGTTTGTTCAAATTACAATTCTACCCCTACACTTCAAATTCTCATTTTTTTAACTTCTATAAATACCCCTTTAATCCTTTGTAATTAAATCACACTTTCTATAATTAACTAAAAATATGGGCTCCCTTCCTCATGTTGTGGAAGATTGTCATGGCATTGTTCAAATCTTTAGCGACGGTTCTATTTACCGTCACGAAAACATTGACTTTTCAGCTTTTTCCGTTAAAGACGACGGTTTAGTCGTCTGGAAAGATTATTGTTACCACAAACTCCATAATCTCCACCTCCGCCTCTACAAACCACAGTCCGCCGCCGCGGCGGCAAAACTTCCGATCATTTTCTTCCTCCACGGCGGCGGGTTCTGCCTCGGGTCGTTCGCGTGGCCGAACTTCCACAACTGCTGCCTCCGCCTCTGCTCCGCCCTGCACGCCATTGTGGTGGCGCCAGACTACCGTCTGGCCCCAGAGCACCGGCTCCCGGCTGCTCTGGACGACTCGCTTGGGGCCCTCAAATGGCTCCAAGCGATGGCGCTAGACCATGACAGTGGTCTGGCGCCAGATGAGCGGGTGGGAGAGGTGGGGGACAGTTTGGATTTTGATAGGGTTTTTGTCACCGGAGACTCGTCCGGTGGCAATATAGCGCATCATCTAGCGGTCCGGCTCGGGCCCGGATCGCCAGAGCTCGCGCCGGTGAAGATTAGAGGGTATGTGATGATGGCACCGTTTTTTGGCGGGACAGAGAGGACAAAATCGGAGGCTGAGGGGTTGCCGGAGAAGTTGTTGACGGTGGAGCTTCTTGAAACGTAAGTATTGTGTTTAGAGTTTAGACTTACACTATATCAAAATTTTTAATTTTAATTTTAATTTTAATTTCATTAGTGTTGAAAATTAGTGTTGGATTAAGTTAAACTGGAGTTAATGAATTATGGTAAAATGTTTGATTTTTACTCGTACTATGATATGGATAATCCAACCACTACGATTAATTGTGATTTCATAAGAAAGTTAAACAGGCTAATAGGGTCAATATGTGTTAAAGAACAAAACAAACTATGAAAGTGGAATTTTTTTGAGTGAATGTTTTAGATATTTTATATTTCAAGTTTTGTATTTATTTTAGGTTATTAAACGCGTAACTACATAAGAGGATAAAAATGGCTAGCAAGTCAAACTAAGCACAAAGTTGGAAGTCAATAACTTGGTCTTGTTTGAATATTTCAAATCTGAAATCGTTAATTTAAAGGAAAAATTTTGAAAATGATTTTTTTAACACACTTGTTTTTAGAATGTTCATTTGGTCAGCTTATCCTCAATTATCCTCACACATGTATCCTGATCGCAAAACAGATCCGTCTGAACTCATGATTAGCGGTTCAAATAAAGCCACATCTCTAAATAGGGTCGTTACGAAGGTTCAAATGAACTTACGAATTTTCAAACGACTGTAAGTTCGTTCGGACAAACTTACAAAAGTTTGAAAGAACGTAAACAGATCCTTCATAACGACCCTATTTAGACACGTTTCTTCATCCGAGCCACAAATCTTGGGTTTGGATGACCTTGTTCTATAGTCGGAAGCGATTCTCTTGAATGGTGGCGTTTTTAGGATCAATTGGTCAAATGAACATTCTAAAAAAACATATTCAAATAAACATTTTCAGAATTTTCTCTTATTTTTAATCACACTATTTTTTATTTCATGCATGTTTCATGTCGTGTCAACCAATTATATATACCTTGTTGAATATAACAATTTGTTTAATCATTACTATATATGTATACACATAATTAACAAATTTTTTTCATATTTAAAACGCATGCTAAATAATTTAACATTGTATATGTTGTGGTTTATAAAATTTGCAAGTATAAATACTATGTATCTAGTTAAAATAATAATAATAATAATAAAATAATAATAATAATAATAATAATAATAATAAATAATAATAATAATAATAATAATAATAATATAATAATAATAATAATATAATAATAATAATAATAATAATAATAATATAATAATAATAATAATAATAATAATAATAATAATAATCATAATAATAATAATAATAATAATACATGTATGGAAAAATACGTCTACACTCTCATTATATTTGACAATGAAATATGCGGGTTATACATGAATTGGATGATTATGAATTTTGCTACAAAAAGCGAAATGACACTCATCCGCACACACTACTTTCGTAATTAGATATGGTGGGTCCTACGTCATGTCTTTTTCAATAAAAAGATATCGTCTTGACTTTTTTTTTATTATTATTTTTCATTTTAATATATTTACTTCATTATAAATGTTTAGTGGATGATTATGTATTATCACGATTAAACCTCATCAAATCATTTTTATTTCTGGTTTTTATAACAGCTGAGAATAAGAATATGTATACGAAACCCGAATAGAAAAACCTCCCCAATGACCAAGAAACAATACAATTACATCTATAATTTTGCTTAGTTAGAGTTTTACAACCGAATATCTTATATGTTTATAACGTACGATTTAGTTTTTATTTTTAAACTTTAACCATTTACCGGCATATGTATAGTTCATACACAGTTACATATAACATAGACATAACTTACACATGTATAGGTTATATATTTAAAAAAAATATTTATACTAAAAACATGAATGAGAAAAAAAATGATATATATTCTTCTATGTGTTCGGGTGATATTTGGTGTTCTACGTAGACGTCCATATGTTTGTAAATGTTTAATGGTTAGATTGGCTTTGATGACAGGTTTTGGAGAATGGCACTACCGCTAGGGAAAAATATGGATCACTCGTTCGCAAACCCTTTTGGGGATGAAAGTCCAAATCTTGAGCTAGTTAAGCTTGACCCGATGCTCATAATGGTCGGAGGAGATGAACTTATGAGAGATAGAGTGAAATTATATGCAGATAAGTTAAAAGAGCTTGGAAAGATAGTGCGCTATGTTGAATATGAGGGCAAACAACATGGATTCTTTAGTAATGAACCTTATTCAGATGTTTCAGATTCTGTATTGAATCTAATAAAAAAATTCATGTCGGAAAATTCAATTTGACTGATCCAGCCAGTATATTTTGAGTATTGAGTCCTTAGATGGTATGATGTTCTAAAACCTTTGTATCATGTACAATAGCTTCTTCGTATGAGTCATTGAAATATAGTTTATGTAATTTAGCTTATGATTTCTATTAAAACCCGTTTGTTATGCTAGTTGTATTTGCCTTCTCTGTAATGATCAAAAATCTAATACTAATATGTTCTTTGTTTCGATTGATTTTTATACGTCTATATACAAAGAATCGCCAGGGGTTAGCCCACTATATAGAAGCAATTTGTATAGGTTAAATGCCCATATAAAAGGAGTCGCCATGACCGATGTGACAGGAGAAATAGCGTGCGTTTATCGAACTCCCTTTTTCAATAGTATAAGTATAACATGCCCAATCATCATAATTAATGAGTGGTATGAGTTTAGAAAACAAGATAATTGGAGATTTTGATTTGATTGAAAGATATGCCTTTTTTTGACCAAGATGAGGGAAGGTTGCAATAGAACTTTCGCACCATTCATGTTTTGTCTCTCTTTTCTTACTCCATCCATTTTCTTGAAAATCAACCATTTTAGTCTAAAAACATTCCCCGATTCAAATAATTAAAAATAATGTATATATGTGACTACACTACCAATTTCTCTTTAATCAAATGGCTTTATCGTCAATCTTCTTATTTAATATGGGTTGCTTTGAAAATTGCTCATGATGTATAGGACTTCACTATTTTAAGATAGTGACTTAGAATTAGTAAAAAGTACAATAAGTTTTTACCCATAGATAATATTGTTAAAGCAAATTAACCGTGGTTATTGCTTGTGTGGTTTTTGTTAGAATAAAACGCGAGTAGTTATGATTTGTTTATTGGTTCAGTTATAGCTAATGTAGTTTTTATTCGGGAAACCCTATTGGATTTTCTGAAGATCACATGTGACGTTAAACAATTTTTACAAGTATGGACGAGCGTACCCCTTAGGTGCTCCAACTAACCGCTCTGATGATTAACGTAAGAGAGGTTTATTGCAATGCCCCTATAACAGGTACAAATGATAACTTTTAGATCTCAGTATCTCACTTTGCAATTCAACCTTGCAAAACGGGGGCATCGTTCACCTTGGTTGGTGTATATCTCGTTCACTTATGTTTCAATGCATTAGAAGATTAATTAGACCTTACACAATCAATATATTTCTCAAATGGGTATACATCTACCGTTAATTTTATTATTCAAAAATGTTGTTATGCATCCAACTTATGATAAGATATTTGCCACACTTCTTTAGTATATCTAGGAGTAGCGATTGGTTTACATCTCAAAACTAGCCTAAAGGTTGATTCACCTAGACAATTGCTCATTAACTCTCATGTCGTAAAGAAAAATCACTAAAGCATTTCGAAATATATTCTTGAAGTACTTTCGTGCGAGTTGTTATTTGAGGCTTTACAAGCAATAAGATGGTAACCCAAAGATTGTTGTTAGTTGTGTGTGACAATCCCTCATAAGCGGTTTACCCATCTTATCCTTTAAGTGTGATACGATTCATCTCTATCATCAAGTGTATTAAATAAAATAAAGTTGTTGTATTTTTTTATCATCTTATGCTCTCGAACATTATTGTTAAATGAGATGTTACTTAATATATTTGTTTGTTGTTTTGATTTTGTTGTGCTTGTCATGTCATATCTTTTTAGAAGCAAGAAACTATACAAGTAATCGTAGGGTAACTTTTTAATTAAAGTTACCAAAACATTAATCAAGAAAAGGAAATAATTTGTATAAAACCTATAAAAGTTACTAGTTAGACAATGAACAATGGTGTGTGTGAATACTTTAAATGGATTAACACACGTAATAAAATATTATTTCTTCCAAAATGTCTCTTTCCATCTAAAGTAGTTTGACTTTTTTCCAATTTTTTTAATAAAATATTATTAGATAGACCTAATTCTATTTGATTTCAAGACAAGAATGATTTTATTAATTGTTAATGACTATCTAAATAGAATAGTGTATAAGCACTAGAGATTTAATTATATCTTATGGATTTAATTATATCTAATGGATAATTATTTTTATAACAATATAACCACACAAGTGTTAGTGATCTTAAAGCCATCAAGGTTATCTTAAAGTCAAATCAAAATAAACATCAAACCAAGTTAAAAGTGTGAAGTTGTATTAATGAATGTGTAATACCCTGTGCAAATAACAATGATTATAGATGGAAAAAAAACTTATCCATAAGATGTGTATTGTTTTAAATATCACCAATGCATTTTACACGTATTGGTTTTGAATGAGAAGAGATCTTCACAATTAAGTATGTTAGCAAGGGAGGTTGCGGTGATGATTAGTGATGGTTTTTAGCAGTTTCTATACCCTAAATTAAGGTTATGATATTGGTGCTTAAATGACTATAAGTATGTGGTGATTACAGACTAGTGGAAACCAGATATCAACAATGATGAAACTCATCTAGACACGATGGTTGATGGAGACTTTTGGTTGTTAAACGGATATATATCTCGTGAACAAGTCACCCAAATTGGAAGTTATAAACCTTCACCTTGATGACCAACATGATTAACGAGATAGATATTAATATAAAAACTTTTTACAAGTTAACCAGTCATTGAACTAGGAACACAGATGTCGTGTCTAATCAAGTGGTATAACTATGATTCAAAATAAATGGTTTTTTTTCATAAACTGTTATTATACTTTTTCGTATGAGATGGTAAACCAATATGTTTATCTTTTGTACCAATTAATAAACGTTACCTTCAAATAGATTAGAAGTTCGTGTGAGTAACATTTTAATTAAAGTTATAAAGAGGAAAGAGAATGTATGTTTAAAATATCCATATCTATATATTTTTATTATAATAAAATGGTAAGTAGAATGATACATGACATAAAACGGTAACTAGAAATGCCAAATGACAATACCACATTCAATCTTAACAAAATCTTTTCGTTTTTCTCTTCTATTAAATAACTCAATTAATTACTAATTATATTATTTAACTCTATTCTATTTTTTATTATAAGCTATTTTTAAAAAGATTAAGAAATACATCTTTTTATTAATGTTTATTTCTACAGAAACATATTATTATAAAAAGAAAATTTTCTAGAACGTACATCATACTTTTTTTAAAACATAACATATTTTAAAATGAAAATTTTTAAGTATGTTTTATAATGAAATGAAATGTTTGATTTATCTTTTAGAAAAAAAAAGAAAGTATAAAAAACAAATTTTTTAAAAGTTGATATCATTGTTTTATTACTAATAGTAATCACTTATATAAAATTTGAGTAATCACTTATATAAAATTTTTACACATATTATTTAATATTTAATATATTTTTATTCAATTTAATTTTTTATTTATTCAACTCGTGCAATACACAGGTTCATTAAAGCTAGTATAATATTAAAAAAAGTAATTTGGGGGGACACTTGTCAATATCCTAGGTCCCCTAAGTTTTTTTATTCCGTATCTCTCTTCTCTTAAATAGTTACCTAAATTAAAAATTAAATAATTTTAATTTTTTCTAAAACATCAAACATTTTCAAAAATATGAAATATATTAAAATTGATGTTTTTAAAAATTAAACTTCTTTATAAACTAAAAAGAATTAAAATTATGAGTTATAATAAAAAAACTTTTAAAAATTATATGTTTAATACGGTTTGTTTTGTAAAAATGGTTAAATTTTTTTGCAAAAAGAAAATATAAAACTAAAGTTTAAAAACTAGTATTATTATTTTATTACTTGTAGTTATCACTTATAATTATTATTCATATAAATTTTAATCATATCTTATTCTAAAATATCATTTTATACTTCATAAACTTTTATTATCATTAGTATTTTATTTTTTAACTTGTGTAATACACGAGCTTACTAAAATTAGTATTATACAAATAATAATCAACATTCAATTAATTTTATTTTTCAACCCGTATAACACATTTAGATTTGTTTATGTTTTTATGTTATTTTAACAATTAACTATTTACCTCTCATGTAATACACGTTCCTATTAAATTGTCAGTGTTAAAATATATCCCTAAGTTAAAATGACGTTCCTATTAAATTGCCAGACCCAGTTGTTTTAATATAATAATAATCCTTTGCTGTTTAAAAAACAAATAGATTATCCTAAAAGATTAATGTGCATAAAAGTTACTAGTAGAATATTGAATAATGATGTGTGAGACTGCTTTATATGGATTCACATTTCACACGCGTAATAAAATATTATTTCCTCTAATATGTCCCTTTCCATCTAAAGTAGTTTTGAATTTTTAAATTTTATAAATTATATATTATTTTATATAGACCTAATTTTTTATTTGGTTTTTCGAGAAGGACCTTGTTAACTATTAAGTAGTGGGTCACGCTTACCCGCGGCTCCAATATACATAAAATCTAAGGTAATTTTGTAAAATAGTAACCAACTTTTAAAAGTATTCTAATTAAGTAACTCAAGTTTTAAAAGTGTTCCAATTAGATCACTCATTTTTATATTTTATACAAATTAAAAATCATAACATATTTTTTAGCATGTTATATTTTTGGATTCAGTTAGAAAATATTTTTTTCTATCTTTTGATGCTGATATAAAACGTTGACGTAAATTTTAGGTACTTTTTTATTATTTTTCATAATTAACATGTTTTTTTTTTATTTTTTAATATAATTTTATATATTAAAAATTCTAACTCCAATATCTTTTTCATCATTACTTTCTTGTTGTAATAAAATTTGGTAATGATTTAATTTGATCGTTTGGAGGTCCAATTTGAGAAAAATATGCATGAGTGACTAAATTAGAACACTTTTAAAACTTGGTTACTATTTTGTGATATTTTCTCTAAAATGTATATTAAGATGTATGTAAAAACAAAAATATCGAAATTGTATATTTATATTGTTAAAAAATTATGTTTCGTGAAAAAAAAACCAGAAGTATATTATATTTAACTTGTGTGTTTTAGCCACGCATTGTGGATGGGGTATATCCGAATTAGAAAAATGTTATGTTGTTATTTGGAAATTTAAAATATAGAATATAGTTTACTCGGGTCAAATTTAAATAAGATTATATTAAAATGTACATAAAAAACAAGCATGTCACAAGAGTATATTTAAAAAAATTTAAATTATTTTTAAAAAGTTAAATGTTCTTTTTTGTCCTTGTATCGTGAAAACAGCCGGCCCAATTACAAACTCGATATGCGGAATCGTCTTGCGCCATACGTATTGAGATTGTTCGGGAGACATGATCCAAGCCCGATACGAGGATGACTTTGTGCTAGGGGTGCAATGAATTCTTATTTTTTTCGGTGTGTCGCTCCATTAGATTTCACACAAAGGAGATCGAGACGCAGCCCGATGGCTATGTGGAAAGATGCAGATTGACCACCATCATTAATCTAAATGTTTAAATTTTATCATCTATAATGTTTCATAAATACTCGCATTCTAATTTACTTAAATAAAACCTAATTAACACCATTAGCTTTTTCCTTTAAATATTTTTCAGCACCACTTTATGGATTTTATGCAATCTCTTTAGGCATTCGCAAGGGTTTTATAGGTTGGAGTCTCACAAGTTGTAATATGCTCCTAGTGGGTCAAAAATTTTATCACAGTAGACCTTTAGATTGTGAGTTTCTCTTGGAATGGTAGGCAAGCCTGGTCACTGGCGCTGTCTGTGTTCGTAGGCGTGGATGACCGACCTTTCGCCAATGGGTTTACGGGTGACCGAGCTTAAAAAGTATTTGTTAGTCGTTCAAAAAAAATATTTGTAATTTTTTAGACTAAAATTTATCTCAACCGGAAAAAGTTTAACGAAAAATATTGACACTGCTTATCAGATGTAGGCAATTTATTTTTTGAATAGAAATATTAGTAAAACAAATAACCACTAATTAACAAGATGCTAGAACCGCACCAAACAAACAATACAAAAGTTTAAGATGAGAAACAAAATTACATCAAGTTTAATTATCAATCAACTTCTTCGAGTTTAGATATGTTATTCACCTACACAAACGTGTTGACATTTAACTTCAACACTTTTACAACAAACGTGTTGACATTTAACTCTAACACTTTTACGAAAGAGCATGGTTCCCTTCCCTTTAAATAATAGGGATTCCCATAACTTTGAGGTGTCACTACCAAATCCTTGTTTCTTTGTTTGTGAACTCTTCACGACTAAATGATATTTTATAACAAATTTGTATTCAAATGACAAAATTAAACATTTTGGACTCAAGTATTAAACTTTACCTAACCATAGACACTAAAAAAAACATATAACTCTATTTTAAATATATAATAAAAATAAAATATTTCAATATCAAATAATAGCAACGTTGAGTAGTTGTAACTTTTTTGTGGGGCGCTTGTACCTTTAACTATTTTATTGTTCGATTAAAATTCATCATTTTACTATTGTCATCCATATTTGATTGTTGTTATTTATATTTTATTTGATTATATCATCCATAGTCTTTGAAAATATTGCATCGTAATGGACTGTAGTCTTGATCACCAAAAACATGTGGCAATCTTTTAATACGATAGATCAAGGGATGAGATTTGTAATCCTAGATCCAGTAACAATTTAATCAAACCGTAGTTTGAGATTGGTAGCATTGGTCCTTGATAAGACCAAGTACCGATAAATAAGAAAAAACTAGCAGCTTTTCGGCAAAGGCTAATCAGACGCGGTTTTTATACTGGTGATGGTAATATTTAAGGACGTCTTAAAGGTATTTGGATAAATGACTTTAATCTTCAACTAATCACAAAGATTTTATTCTACAAAATTCTGGAAAATAAAAATGAAACGAAACAGAAAATAAAGGTATGAGAGGACCGCGGTGATGGCACCACTACTATGTCTAGGGTTTGAACTTGATAGCAACAACACATCGCTTTGTTTAGGCTTTAAATTTGGTGGCCACAGCTAAAGTTTGTATATGTGAGAAAAAAACGGAGAGGTTCAAAACTTCAAGGCTTTAATACAATATGAAATAGTAAAAGACTTTGTTGATATTATCAAGTATTTATGTTGCAATTTACAAAGATCACATGTAACACTACAAGCTTCCTTAAAATATTTTATAAAATTCCTGCTTTGACGTTACAACAAGCTTCTGTTTATCAACGTCTTAACATCATTATCTTAAAATATTGTCATAACATCTTATAATTCACATTATAATATTTCATACGTTTTAAAGAGCTGATCCTAAACTCAGATAAAAATACTCATCAAAGCATTTCAAATCTCTCAAAGTATTCCTCTTTTCCCTCTCTTTCCACAATTCCCTCAGAAAATTTTGATCCACCATTCACCAATCTTCATCTTCTACATATTATTAGCTCTCACCCAATTCACCATTTTTGTTGGGGAAATCCCACCTCCAATCTTCATCAGTCAAGAACTGATCTTCCTTCGGACCCCTGTTTTATACGCTCAAATCATCAAAGGTACCCCCAATTTCAATCCATCAACCCTAAATCCCCAATTCTTTATCTTGATCATCGACTTACATCGCGTTGAATTTTTTATTTACAGGGTCCTGTAGTCGCTTTCTTCGATATCGAATGATTGATTCTTGCTGGAGAATTAGAAAGGGGAAAATCCACACACAATTCAATTTCAATTCCAATTTCAAATTTGGTGGTGTTCTTGGTGAATCAAGATTCTTCATAATCCGTATTTGGTGCAATTGAGATCATATATCAGTGAATTGGGGTCATACATCGTATATGGAATCAGAAAGCATCGAGCTTTCGCATAAAGATTGCGAATGCAGGTGTAATTGCTGCGACTCAACGGGTCACGGGTCGTGTACAAGAAACAGGTTTCGGTCCGTGAAACGAAAGCTGGATGAGCTTGAGATCGAGACACGAAGCTTCTTGACCCCGGGGGTTTTGACCCCTGAAGTGGCTCGTGTTGAGATCGAAAACGAATGTGATGTGTTGCGCGAAATGGTCACAGACCAACAGCAGTCTATTCATGATCTTTCGGTTGAGTTAGAGGAAGAACGAAACGCGTCTTCTTCGGCTGCAAACGAGGCGATGTCGATGATCTTGCGGTTGCAGCGTGAAAAGGCCCATATCGAGATGGAGGCCCGACAGTATAAACGGTTTTCGGATCAGAAAACGACCCATGATCAGCAAGAGATTGCTGCATTGGAAGAACTGTTGTGTAAGAGAGAACAAACAATACAATCTTTAACCTGTGAGGTACAAGCTTACAAGTACAGAATGATGAGTTATGGGCTTACAGAAGCAGAAGCTGAAGGTGTAAAAGGTGTAATCACACACAGTAACAGCATTGTAACAAATCCAGTGACAGAATTCAGCCATTTTGATGACTACCCACCTCTCAAATGCCAGTCAAATGAACAACAAACTTATGCACAATCCGAACCCGAAACAATCGACATCGAAAAGTACACATTCAATGAGACCCCATGTTCTATCATAGAAGATGAATTTAACTTCAAGATTCTTGAAAACTGTTGTGAATTTGAGAGTGAAGTGAGTGACAGAATATACACCGTTGACTCGATACATTACAATGCACCTGCAGCATGTTATAATGATCACAAAGGTGATATGAACAATATGAACACATGTGATGAGTTCTTGAGCATTCATAAAGATTCATTGTGTTATGGTGAGGTTCAAGATCCTGAAGTTATGAAGCTGTATGCGAGGCTTCATGCACTTGAAGCCGATCGTGAGTCAATGAGGCAAGCGATTATTAACATGAGAACTGATAAGGCACAACTGGTGTTGTTGAAGGAGATAGCTCAGAGTTTGTGTAAAGAAATGATGCCAACAAGCAGAATGCCTATTAAGAAGCAATCTTACATCAAGAGTTTTGGTCAAAGTGTTGTATCTTTGGTCTTGTGGAGAAGAAATGCAAGTCAAACCAAGTAAGGAGATTTGTGAGTTTATTTATTTGTTCAACTTTTTAGCCGTTTAACATGATTAGTTAAACGTGTTATAAACAAGATAGACTTGAGTTTAAACGTGTCATTAACGTGTCAACCTGTTTATAACCAGAACACTTTTAACTCACATCCTAGCTTGTTTAAGTTGTAGTCGTATTAATGGGTCCGTTTTCGTATTGTTTAGGTATATTTTGGTATGACCGCGAATAATCCAGGGTTGATGGTGATTTTGGACAAGGGATCTCAAATGGGGCAATGGAGGTGTGTTTCAAGAGCACAAGTTTGACCAAACTGATGGTCATATTGTGTATGTAACACCCTAAATCACACATCGTTACAAGTTTTCTTTTTGGGGTAATTTATATCTGTGGGTATGTTGTTGGAGAAATTGTTGTGTGATTGGTTTTTGTTTTCCCTTGAGCTGGTTTTCTAGCGGGTTAGGAAAGAAAGCATGTGATTAAGGATATTGGAATTTAGCTCAAATCAACAAAATGTAATTTGGCACTTTGATGGTCACTGTATATTATACTTTTACATGTTTTGGTGTCATGTGCTCAAATTTGAACTTCTACTAGTATAATATTTTATTTTATCCTTTTTCTTTCGAACGTTAAACACACATACACTCTAAATATACACCCAAATCTAAACTTGTCCATGACGGGAAGTAAACCCACAATCTTTTCGAAATGAGACACCTACACCACACCTAGTTAACAATGAGCCAAATACCCTTTGGTCACTATTTGTATCTAGCTGAATAAACACAAATAAGCATTTGCGTCATACACACATGCTTCATACAAGCAGTCGTTGAAATACATGATCAATCTATAAGTTAACCGTATGATTTTTCATTAAGAGGTTGTTTGATAGGTTGTTAATGATTTCATTAAGTAGCAACCTCTACATCAATTAAAGGTAGATTGTGTTTGATTCACTTAAAAGATAATTTAATGGTTCATCAAACCTCTTAATAGATAAATTTTTAAAAACCATGTTAAATGATTAAAAGACTACCTCTTATTTAATTAGGTAATTTAATGACTCAACGTAAGATTATCAAACAACCCCTAAACCAAGAAATTACTCGTGGCAATTAGGTTATCAAATCATGGACATGGTACTTTGTCTAATTTGTATTATATTTCTTTACACTAAGTTTTTAAATTTCAAAAACATAAAGTTTTTGTGAGATTCATTTACTGTATAACTAAATAGATTATATATTAATAGGTTAGATACCCATATATTACACAGGTTGAAATAAAAATTTATATAATAAATTACATATATATGTATAATCTAATATATGTTATAGATAACATATAATTGAAATTATTATATATAATAAACAAATTAAAGTTATGAAAAATAATATTAAAAAATATTATTCATAAATATCCCTAAACCTTTTTATATACCTTTTATAAAATATTTTAATTTTAACAATGATTAGCTACAAATTAAACTATATTTTAACAATATTAAGTTTTATTAAAGTATTTTTTTAATAAAATGTCATTAACTTCTTGAAAGAAATTATCTTGATTAGTATGATATTAAATGAGTGTAATTAAGTTAACTTTTTTGAAGTCAATATTTTTAACAAACTTGTAATTTATTATGAGGGTGACACATGGACAATCCTAAGTGCTGATGACATAAGCATACTAGAAAATAGTCATTAACTAATAGTTATTTTGATTTATTAGAGTAGATGGACAGCATAAAGGTATCATCCGAAGGATAGAGCAAGATCCCAAATTTCTTGCAATTTAGTTAAGCAGCAATATTAGCTACATCACTTGGCATAAATTTAACAAAGGTTTATGTGGTGACTCAATCGATTAATCACTCACAAGCTAATTATTAAAAGCTTTTTTATAAATCACTAAACTCTTATAAAAGTCAGTTTTTTTATAAAATGAGTCTTAGAAGTAATGTCTCAAAGAAAAGTTTTTTGGAATCAAAACCTAGTCAAAAAATGATTCATTCTATTTAAGAAATGGTAAATGTTTTGGAGAAAAACAAACACCCTTTCTTTCTTAGAAGGAAAAATATCTTGCATGTGATAATAAACCATGAAGATTCATTGTCATTACACAGAATTTTGTTAATAGGTTGTTTCATCATCAACATTGATTTTACTGTTATAACTTGTATAAGATTTTCTCGACTCAGGTTTGTGTGATCTCGCCGGAGCAACTTACTATATGTGCTCGACTTCAAAAAGATAGTTTAACATTAAGTTAGAAAATGTTGATCCAATTGCAATTTTGGTCAAAAGTATAAGTTTTAAGGAAGGAAGACATTGACAAAACCTTTTTGCAAATTGGCAACAAAATAACTTCAGACCGGTGAGAGAGATACGGTGTAGAATCGTCAGAGTATTTTAACCCTTTTAGAAAGCCACGGCTCAGGTGATGAGAAACAACAGTGTTCCTGACACCAATGGTTCATGCAACCCTTCAAGACCGACATTCAAACCAATTGAAATCGGTTCCACCACAAAACTGCAAAAGGCTCACTAGTTTTAAGATGCTTGAACATCATTTAACGTAACAAATCATAAATAAAAGAAATCATCGTACCTTGCTTCAAAGCTATTATTACCATTGGATCTAACTGCATCACACACACTGCTGATTATCCATGGAGGAAGATAAGTATCTTTGATCTCAATAGTGTAATGGGAAGTGGAAGCTGAACCATGGTTAGGTTCACTTGTGGTTAGACCAGACATATGATCAAATCTTCTTACTTCTTTACATTTAACCTGTGCATGATCCAAGACCGAACATGTTGAACAACTTGTATGACAACATAAATGCTGCAAAGTTGTAAACACACCTCGGTGCAGATGCAGCAGCATTTTCAAATGGTACCGATGAATAAAGTAGAGGAACATCTGGAGTATTCAGAGATGGTAAAAGAAACCTGAAACACAAAGCAAATTATATTAATTTAGTGGTAAGGAAAGATTGAGTTCATGAGGTTTTATTTTTTTTACTGTGAACTTGTGCTGACCTATAATTAAGCAGATAGTCATATAACCCATGTACGTTATTGTCAGTAAACACCAATAAAGACTCCGGACTATTATCCACATCAGATAGAGAAATCGTGCGTCTAGTCTGCATACACATGCAAATGGGTCAATCTGGGTCACATTTGTATATTTAGATTAGTTGGATCACAGGTCATAGGTCAGATCAGATCATACCTTTCCCAAATTATACTTTTCAATCTCTGAGAGCTCAAAGAGGTCTTCTGTAGTTACTTGTTCTACTTTAGAATGGCACAAAGGCATGGAAAAAGAGATGTCCTAGTTTAAAAAAAGGAAAAATAGAAAAAAATTTAGCACTAGAATGAAACAAAAAAGTGAAAAGACAAATATACCCGTGATGGAATGATAATACATACTTGTTCTTTTAAGAGTGACCTTAAGCTTCTTGTTGATTGGGATATATAAGCTTTGCACATGGGTTTACTTCCTGTTGAACCACTGATGTTGGTGAACATTGCCACGAACTGTCCTGTGCAGACTGTAAACTTGCAAGAATATATATATAGTCAGATAAATGAAAAAGAAATACTTAATAATTAATACCTTTTTATCAATAAATAACTACCATAAAATAAGTTACAAATGTTTGTCCGTAACATGACATAAAGGCTACGAAACGAGCTCTCCCATGCCAGTTGACGCTTAGTAAAGAAATCCATTTGACCTATAATTTTATAAAACAATTAAGGTTATACAAATTGGAAATAAGATAACCTAATTACCTAAGGATTGAACAAACTTTTTGGCTACAATATTAATACCTTCCCCTTTTGAGGATAAAGCTAATGCAGATATGACTGAAGGAGGTAAAGAACTCTGTGGATACACCCAAGAATACAAAGCTTTTGTATTAGAAATTTGGGTGGTTGACCCATTAATTGTGCCACAGCTCATTAATCGGTGAAACCTAGATGATTATAAAAAGTTACGATCAAAAGCAAGTTAGTTTACAAACTTATAATGGATCCTATTACTTTATAAGAATCAGATACACTTACCAATTAACCGAGGATGAAGCAGCCACACGCATGCTAGTTTTCAATGTGAAATCCAATGGAGTTTTATGGCTAGAAATATTAAACTCTGAACAAAAGTTTGTTGATGTGAAATTTGTTTTTTCGTCGAAAGATTCAGTGGGTGAATTTGAGACATTCAGAGGTGGACGAGCCGCAAGCCCTTTAAAGGCGTCATCCTATAAAAAGGGCATCATTGACTTTCACACGTACACATCATGGATTTAAAAAGAAAATACATAAGCAAGAAAAAGGAAAAGGAAAAGAGATGTACCATATTAAGAGAAAAGCTAGATGATTTATCACCCCCTGCAGATAGCTCCATAACACTGCGAAACATGTTTACACTACATTTTTTTCCTCTCATGTGAGATTGTGTAGTTGAAGAACCTGTATCATTTGTACTGCAAAACAAGATTTAAGTAAAGCATGCAAATTAACAAAGATGAGAGGGTACAACTGTACAAGGGCAAATCATGTACCCTGAACACTGCCGTTGCCTATCAGAAGCAAGCTTTAAAGAAGAAGAATTCTTTAAGCCATCATTATAATCAGCATTAACGTTTTCCTAAAATAACAAGAGCAAGTTAGAAATTTGAAGGTCATTTTATCATAAAAGATTTTAGCAAATGAGCGCTCTACAATGCATTTGTGTGGACCTTAACACTTTCTTTCATAGACGGCATTTTAAGCCTCATACTGTTTTTTCTACTAGGAAACAGTTCATCCACCCGAGTGCCGATGTATCTGGGATTTTTTGATAGAACAGGTTTCATAATAGACTCAGATGTTACTCTGGTAGCATTACTGTCACAAAAGAAAAAGAAATAATTGTTAGTTAAGTGTATAAAAAAGATACAAATACAAAAATATTCAAGGGTTACAGGTGATGGGCTTGCTACCGCATGGAATCAAGCTCTGATGCTGGAGATTCATCCATTTGCTCAACAAGCTTCGTGCGCTTCAACTGCTCATCCTGCCATTATATCATAAATTTAAACCAATTTTTTAATCCGTCATCACTGAAAACATCACGAGTGCTATCTTTAGTTTCAAAGTTTCAATACACTACTAATCAACCATATATGACTGCCATTTTAGTTTAACTGGTCAAAAATAATCATCACCAATCCCTCTTCTGATTGACATGAATGTGTGCATCCATGACATCAAAAAAGCTTTCCAGATTTCTTTGGCTAAACATGGAAAGAGAAATTCTATATCTGATCATTAAATTTTCCATCATTGTACCAACACTTCCATGGTGATGCACTAATTTAGTTAATATTTTAATATTTAGTTACTAACATCACATGCTACTCCATTCAGTAATCACCTTTTCTCATAAGAACTCCACTTACTAAACAAAAGTGGAAACACACTATCTGTCAACAAAAAGCTTGCATTACCTCTAACTGTCTGGTTTAAATTTCTCCACATAAATACTCCATCTTTCTAAATATTTAGTTAAATCATTACCTGTAAATCTTTAGTAACTTTGTCTAATGAACTAATAAAATCATGTTGAAAAACATTTCATATAACACTTTCCAGAATAGACATAAATGGATAAAAACTGTAACTCAAATATATAGAGTATTTAAGTAGAGAACCATCAGGAAGTCAGGACCACTTAAACGATTATACATATTGTTTTAACTAAGATATATAACACGATTTACACTGTCCCACTTTATCTTTAAAAAACAATACCTACAGAATTCACCTTTATAATTACCGCAATAACATCTAACTTGTTGCTCTTAATGAGATACAGAAGACGCTTATCTATCGAATCATCTCTTATTTGCCTATATTTGACCTAATTTATATGTCTTCAGGCTCTCACAACGCAAACCCTAGCAAAAACGAAAGCAAAATCCGCTTCATTCTACAGCATCTCTCAACAGAATAACTTCATTTTCGAACAAACTCATCACATTCGCACCTATTACCTACATATGCACAACAACACAAACTACACAATAAAACTGAAAACAGAGTATCGAATATCGATACTCACTCTCAACTCCGAAGGCGTTTTTCTTTTGACTGCACTGGTGGTCTTCAACGACCTCCGCTCGATCCACCGTCGATGGTGCCGGAAAACAGATGAGACTTCGACGGCGGCATCGTTGATCCTCTGGTTGCAACGGTGGCCATTGGTACGAATGTGAGTTTGAACGAAGGTTAAACCCTAAGTCTCCGATCGATCGCCGGTGGTTATGGTGGTTGATTTCTGCACTGAGGTGATTGAAGGAGTGAGCTTTTGGGGGTTCGTTTTTGAACGATTTTGGTTTGCTTCCATTGGCATGGGGTTATTGACGACGTTACTGGTTTCCGTAATTCCGTTAGCTACTCATTTGTTTCCTTTTAGAAAATTGCATTTTTCATCGTTCCATTTTATACTTCCATTACAAAGTAAAAAAAAAATTTATATCATTATTAGTACATTGTGTATTACAAGAGTTAAATAAATAAAATATTAAATAAATAGTAATAAAATTAATTAGTTACAAAATAATATGATGGGAATTACATATGGATAAGAATATATGTAATAAAACAATGATATCGTTATTTTAAACTTTTGTTTTTAAACCCTAATTGTTTTTTAATAAGTATTTCGTTGCAAAACAAACCGTTTTAAAAATATCAATGTTGAAAAAAAAATATTATAACTCCTAATTTTAGTTATTTTGTTAGAGCATTCAAAGTAAGTTTTCTATTTTTGATATGTGTTCTATATTATGAGGTGGTTGTTACCTGTTGTAAGTAAATGAGAAAATATTTATGGGGGTTTTATCATGATTCCTCATATTTGAGAAAATATGAGGAATCACGATACAACCCCCGTAAATTTTTTAATATTTTAAAAGTGGTTATGAGTGAATGAAAGAAAAAATGTAATAGTAAAAATATTTAAAAATATTATTAATTGAAAGAGATAGTAAAAAAATAGTATTTTTAGTATAAAAATGATGATGGGGTTGAAGAACCCATTGTGAATGTTCTTACATAAAAAAATCATTTAAAAAACCATTTTAAAATATTTCATATTTTTAAACATGTTTGTCGTTTTAGAAAATTTTCTTATTTTTAAAATTTTATTTATTTAGAAGTTACATTTATAAAAATGTCTCTTTCTTAATTTTATTGAAAAACAAATTAATCAAAAGAAATTCTAATAATATTATTAGTATTTAATGTATTGTTTAATAAGATAGAGAATCGGGAAAATTAAAATTAGAGGTCTAGAATTGTGTCAAGTATCATCTTAAAAACTTTTTTTTATTATAATGGATAAATTTTGTCTATTTTAACGCCATTTTACGTTATTTTTAGTCATTGTCCTTATAATTATAAGGTTGGTTGTATAAATATTTATTTTTGTTGTTGAAACACACTCGTGATTATATCTTTATTCATATATCTTATGTATGTATAAAAAAATAGAGATAATGAAAATAAATTTAATGTACCAATAGCAAACCTCTAATTATATTAAAAATAAACATTTTTTATCTCTTCTTTCAAGTAAAATAATATTTTTTATACTTTTATTATTATCTTTCGTTCTCTCCTGTTCAAACCACTTTAAAAAAATATTAAAATTTAATAGGTTCCAACAGTGTGTAACAAAGTATTTAAATGATGAATATAAATTAAGTGTACCAATAAACATAAAAAAATACAAATAATAATTTACTTTATAACTACATAAGGTAAAAAGTTAAGATTTGTTTAACCCACTTTAATAATTATTGTAGTTATTTATTAACTTTCTATGTGTTATTGTACAACCTTGCAATTCTTAAAACAATATGTTTTTTACAAACTAAAAGGTTTTAAAATGTCATAAAAATAATTTAAAAAAGACTCATTCACCGACCATTGTCCCTTATTTCTTACAAATTTCAAAGATATCCGGACTTATGTTCCTATTCTAAAAAATTATAATAAGTAAAGTACAAGTATATAAAAAATACATTCTTATATGAACGTTCAAATAAATAAAGGAACGAACACGACATATATACGTTCGTTCGTTTAACTTAATAAACAAATTTTTTTATTCGTGTTCATTCATTTATTAAATAACGAACATCAACTAACTTTCTTTAAAGGAGAGGTATTTCGAAAATCAATCAAATTGAGAAACCCAACTCCAAAGGGCTACTAAAAATGCTAATGGGGAAGCCACAAAGTAAAACACGAATTAACAGATGAATTAACACTAACAACACCACAAAATTAATGTGATAAACCTAAATGTATGATTCTAGACTAGAATTGAAGCTGCAAACAAAAACATCCATCTCAGTAGCCGAAAGACACACACCAATCTCCATATCTTCATATGATTCTCTAGATGCACTAAAAGATATCGATCCGCTATAATCGATTGAAATCGTTTCATGCTTTCTAGGCTTTCCGAATCCGAAATCTAAATCGTAAAAGTTAAGTTTAGGTGTTCCAAAGACCCCCATAAACTTCTTAGGCCACCCATCAGGAAACCAATGTTCAATAGGCCCTAAATCTTTCACAACTCCATCTTTATCGGTTAACATATTATATAGATTCTCTCCGATCAATTTAGCAGCCGTTAGGAACCCTTCTTTTCCTTTGAAAATACTTGTTCTTGCTAAAGTCATGCACGACACGACACAGTTACCAAAGTAGGCGGGTGGGATTGGTGGATCCAGTCGCGACCTACAGTTAATGGGAAAACAAAATAGTATTTGCTCATCGTCGTGTAAATTTGCTACACAGTTGCAAATATACGCGAATGCTATGGTAAATGATGATACATATGCTAGTGTTGGAAGTTGGGTTGAAACCAGTTTTTTCAACTTATTGATCGTAGTTTGAGCCAAAACAAATGTGGCTCGAACCTTATCAGTTGGTCCAGAAAGTCTTGGAAGTTGGTACTCTTCGTTAAACTTTTCAACATTTGCGTACTTTAGATAACTTTCATCTAGTTTTGGGTATTTCACCAATCTATCATAAACCGGTAACGTTCCATTAGCCAGAAAAGACTCGTTGGAACCAGATTGAGCAATCCACGTCCACGCCTTCAAGAAACGAAACCTGGTGCTAGCGTCACCGAGGCTATGATGATTTGTCATCCCGATAGAAATCCCACAGTTTGGAAAAAATGTCACTTGAACTGAAAACACTGGGATCGTAATGCAATCAGACTCTTTCACTGTGCGCCCAAGAAGAGGAATAAGTTGATAAAAATTGTCACACATACGAGGATGGTTACCAGTGAGATCATTGAAGTCAAGATTACATTCTGCAAATGTAACCGCCACAGAATCACCTTCAACGTAACGAATTTCGGGTTTTCTAGTACTTGTAGGGAAGATGGTGAGTTTACCAACAAAAGGGAAAAAATGTTGGAGGGTAATTGATAAAGATTGCTTAAGATTGGGGACAATAGTTTGAGTGAAGTGAGTTTTGGTAATTGAGAGGTCATAGAAGAAGAGAGTGTGTACCGGATCACCGAAAATTAACCAATAGATGTCGAAGAACGTTAGCGGCAGCGACTGGCGGCCTACGGTGGCCGGTGGTGGCGATACTTGGGACTGTTCAAGAACAGTTAATGTAGGAAGTGAACTCATATTGTTGATGTCTTTTGGATAGTTCGATGTCACACAAACGTGTGATGTTTTTATATATGTAAGTTATTTTGGGATGGGGGAATATAAGATGAAATGTATCATGTGCAAAATATGGTGAGTTTTAAATATGGAGTTGTTGATATTTGATTCTTTTTTAACTTTTTTCTTGTTTTGTTCTATGTATTTTATTTGCTTGTACGTAATACGGTGAGTTTTAAATGTCCAGTGGTTGATAAGGATCATGGATACCACCATTCTGTGTGGGTTTAAAACTAAACATTTATTTTATATAATGTTTAAATGAATTAACTATATACTTCCACGTTATGTTTTTAGCAAGCATATCGGTAATAATGTGTAGTAAATATGTAAAGTAAACTTAAATTTCCAAACCGTCACCACCACCTAGTCGAATACGTTCAAATGACATGCAATTTATTTTGTTTTTGAAAACAGGTATTTTTGAAAGTCTATGATGATCGATATCGTGTGTTTTTTGAAAGCTTTTGACAATAAGAATGTGGTGAGTAAGGGTTACAATCATGTTCTCTGAACTATACCAAACAGTGAAACGACCGTTTTACTGGCACACTGGTTGAAACAGTTGGACGACTGGACTGGATTAAAGAACAAGAAGTCATCATATATATTAGGAAATTTAATATTTTTCTTATATCTAATTTAAAACAAAATATAAAAATAATATATATTTTGGTATAATTTTACAATTTTAATAAAATATGAAGAATTAAATAACTAATACATGGATCATTTAATAACAAATTGAAGAATTAAATAACTAATACATGGATCATTTAATAAAACATGTGGTGGTATAACCACTTCACCAGTCTGATTGATAACCAGTCGGTTTAACTGAAAGCAGTCGAACATAGTTTTAACCTAGTTTGCTTACAACCTCCAAGTTGAAATTACTAAAGCACATGAAAGATGTAAAAATATGTGCCGCACCTTACCATATATTTTTTGGGCTTAATCAGTGACTAAATCCAATCCAATATAATATATACCCTTATGAGAATATGAGTTATGAGTATGGTACTAGTGTAATACGGTGACTTTATACTTAAGAAGATTTCATCAAAGGTAGATCACATATTCACATGTTGCTTCAATTTTAATTATTGTCGTGTGTTTGTGCATTGTTGATGACATCTATAAAAGAGGAGAATTTTAAATGTCGTAAGTAATATTATTCTAATTAAAAGGTTTGGTCTGTGGTGGATTTTTCTTTTTTTTTTTGTGTTTAAAATTTTCTTTTGTTTATTTTGTGTGTGTTTTAATTTTTTTTTTTTTATTTGTTTGTGTTTTAATATGGTTTGTTTTGGGTGTGGGTTCGAGATTTTAGGGTGGGTTTTTTGTATCTGGACACGTATCTTTGATTTGTAAGGTTCGTTGCCGTTGTCCTTCTCCGGGATCCTGCTTTCTTTCTTTCGTTATCGATACCCTGACAATTCTCGCTATTAAGGTTTGGGTTTTCCTTTTGTTTGCTCTTTTTGGGGCTTTGATTTTCGTTGGTTTTTCTATTTTGGACTGTGTCGCTTTCTTGCAGTTTTGATTTTTGTTTGTTTTGTGTATGATGTTGGGCTTTGATTTAGTTTTTAGGTTCTGTATATTCTGGTGTGTTA
Organism: Flaveria trinervia; assembly: GCA_025506515.1. NCBI lineage: Eukaryota > Viridiplantae > Streptophyta > Magnoliopsida > Asterales > Asteraceae > Flaveria > Flaveria trinervia. The sequence goes on from JACCIX010001284.1 coordinate 103,172, forward strand.
TGAATTTGGGGTTTTGATGTGCTTTACTTTATGTATTTTATTGATTTTGTAGTTTTGAACCTTCATTTTGATTTTAATTTAGGGTAACATTAAAATTCGCATACGCACGGCAACGCGCCCGCCAAAACCTAGTTTGGTTATAATGGTTGTATTTATAAACAATGGTTATATTTTATCACTAGTTTAGTATCCGTGTATTACAAATATTAAATAGATAAAATATTAAATAATTATTAATGAAAGTTTATTAATAATAAAACAATATTTTAAGATAAGATACAATTAAAATTACTTATAAGTAAAGATTATAATTGTAAGTGATAAAATAATTATATAATTTTTTAAACTTTTGTTTTAAACTTCTTATGTTTTTTTCTAAAATTAATGTAAACATTTTATTCCAAAAACAAACCGTTTTAACAATATTATTTCTTAAACACTGGTTTTAAAATATTTCGTATTGTTTAAAAAGTTTGAGGTTCTAGAAAAATTTATGTTTCTATAGAAATTACATATATATAGCTTACTTTATTTAAATATTATTTTTAATCTAAACAGCAATTATATAATAAAAGAGAGAAACAAAAAAGTTACAAATAAAAAGTTTAGAACTATAATAAGTGTTAACTCAAAATCTTATATTATTATAATAGATTAATCATAAATGAGATATACTTCTTAGTGATTATATCTTTATACCGTAAATTATATGTTTCTAATAAAAGATCATTTATAATTATCTTTCATACATAACGTAATAACTTGTTTACGTGCGCTTAAAATTGTTTTTAGCTGTACCAAACACGTATGTAACATTTTTCTCACGATAATCTCATTTTATAACATAGCATAAAAATCAAAATGCACGTCAGTTGATAGCGACTTATCTCAAGTGTAAATACATGCACCTTTGAAGTAACAATTTTTTGACATTTGATTGGTGCTTTGTTTTGTTCTATCTTCTAAATATTATAACAAAAAGTTCTTTAGGAAAAAAAATTAAACACGTGTATAACTTTTTTTTAATAACTGTTTAACTTCAATCTCTAACCCTATCTCCTTAAATTTCATCACACACCCGTGTCAATATTGTTATACTCTATAGCGCCATTTTGACCATGCGAAGAAAGATCGTTCCGCTTTCCAGTGAGCCGTTGGACTGTGGTCATGAACTCATGTGGGTGCACATGAACAACCTCCGGTGACTTCAGATAAATAATCACCGGAGGCTTATAACCTCCATCGCTATCTCCTTGCTTATGGTTTCTGTTATGGTTACTACTTTTCTTGAAAATCTTTGAGTTCTTCTTTATTGTTAAAGGTGAGGGCTTTGGACCCTGCAGACCTTGCAATCTTGTGGTGGCGGTGGTGGTGTTGGTGACAGTATTGGTCGTGTTCATGTTCGATTCGTTCATCGATCTTGAACTCTCTTGAGGTTTGTGAATATCTAGTTAGAGTTTAGTTATATATATATATATATATATTATATATATATGATAACTTGTGGGATCGAGTAAAGGTACTGAGGAAGCTAGCTTGAGTCATAATTAACTTGGTCAGCATGAAAAAGTCTTTAATAATTAATAGTTTGCATTGTGTTTGGTTAATTCTTATGGATATGACTTGATCAACAAATTCAACCTTGGAGTAATAACTAATGTTTTCAGAACCGGATCGAACACTGAACCGGCCGTTTTTCTGGTTCAATCGGTCGGACCAGTATCGGATAAAATTATAATTATTTTATAAATATGTAAAATACACTAAAAATAAAATATATATATATGAAAAACCGGTTCGACCGGTCCAACCCCGGTTCGACCGGTTCAACCCCCGGTCCGACCACTGGTTCAATGCCAAAACGATTTTAAGCATCAAACCGAACCGGATTGGAGTCTGTTTCCGATCCAACCGGGCAGACCGCCCGGCCGATCTGGTTTCAAAACAATGGACTGAGAACTATGATGATTATTTTTAGAAAGGATCAAGGATATCAGGGACACATGTGTTTTAGAATCAATAACAAGTTAAGAGTCATAACACCTTCATAATAATGTGCTTATATATAGTATACTAGCTGAAGTAACCGGTGTAATGTATAATACACGTGTTAATAAATGAAATATTAAATAAAATAAAATTTTATTAATTATAAAATAATATTTTAAAATAATAGATAATTAAATTGTGTATGAGTAAATAGTTTAAATAATAAAACAATAGAAGATGGATCCTAAGAAAACTATAATGTTATGTGAAAATTAAAAAAAACCAATAAAACTGGCCACATAATTTGCAATTTTTTATCACCACCCTTTATATTTGTGTATGCATATATATATATATATATAAATAAGGGTATGAATGAATAAAAAACCGTAACATGATTTTACATGTACGTAACATATAGGTTCTGTATACGTAACCGTTTTTCATTCAACATAGTGTTACGTATACGTAAAACTCTTCATTCTCGTATTTATGTTCAACATATATGTAACAAAAGATTTAATAACCTTTTAACAATTAAAATAACAAAAGATTTATGAATTATGTTATTGGTTTTTGTGGATTTCTTTGGTTTTCTGTGACATCCGCCATTTTCAAGTTATTAACCCGAACCTGAACTAAAATTTGTAACATTTGCCCATCTTGGAAAATGGAAACCCAAACCCGAATCTGTTTGGGTCGATTTAAAAAAAAAATCAAATACGTTAGTTAGAAATTTAATTTATTTTAATCCTTCAAAAACAATAATAATACTATTTATTCAACTTCTATTTATTAAATAAATTCATGGTAATTTCATGATTTATAGAATAAAATTTTATAAATTCATGAAGTTTATTTGTCATTTATGAGTTTTAATTATAAAACTAAAATAAAGGATTAAAATACAAGATCATCATTTTTATAAATATGCAAGGTCTATAAAATGTTATTAATATTTATAAGATTTTAAATATTCAATTAAAATAAATAATCAAATTAAAAGTTCTTATTAGATTTATAAAGTCTACAAAGATTTAATAGAAAAGAAGTTGTTAAATTAAAATTAAAGTTTTAATAAATTTAAAGTTTAAATTGTAAGTATTCTTTTATTTATTTAAATTATTTAATTTTATATTTATTTCAAATTCCAATCATAACCCCTTTTTAAAAGACTTATAAATCACTATTAACACCATTCATAACCTCCTCCTAATCTCAAGTATAAAAGCAAGGCTTAGGCCTCACTTTTCATTTGCTCATTCTCTAAAAATCTCACTCTCATATCTTTCTTTCATCCATTGGTTATGATCAATTTGAAGAATTTTATTTTACAAGAAATTTCAAGAATTCTTAACACTAAGGTAATCTTTTATTGCTTTTATATTATACATTTCAATCATCCTAACATCCAATTGTTCTCATGATTTTATTTTCTTACTATTATTCTTTCTTCTACCAAATCTCTTTTTATTTTAATCATTATCATTTGATCATTAACATTTTGATAATCACTAACCTTATAACAATCATTAACATACCTAAATTAAGCTAACAACACAATAACATAAACAAAGAATCTCGTTTGCATATAGACGGCTATGCCGCCGCATTCGGTTATTCCACAAGATTATTATTCTAAATGATGGCTATGCCAAAGTCTTAGAATATTTTTATAACTCAAATGAAGAGTAATATACCATATATTGACATAATAAAATGTTCTAACCCGTTTCATGCTTTAACGATTTTAAAAGTGCACATAAGTGCCCCAAAATGAGATTAGTCGTCATAAGTGCCTTACTACAATTCAACCGACCATAATTTGATCATAACAAACTAAATTTGAGTAAACTCAGACTCAAATGTTAGGTTCATTGAATTACCTTTTCAACGACAATTTATACGTCTTCAAACTCAATCAGACGACTCAACAATAGCCTTCACAAGATAAGTGCGCATTTCAGCACCTTCTGTTTTATGTTGCTTGTTTGACCTATTTAAAGATGTTTTCATAAAATTGTTTCCGAATGAAAATTATCCAGGAGACTTTGAACTAATCAAGTATAAATTTTTATAATTTTATGACACCGTTTTCTATTTTTAAAACCTGTTCAAACACATACCAAACATTCTGTCCAAAATCTAAAATTGATGTAATAATCCTTTTTTAATCTACCTTTCGTTTTTAGCATTCTCTAAACGTCTTAATTTCTTGTAATGAATTCCAACCTCAAGTTATTGTTCTTTTTATCATTTAGGACATCACCTTTGACTCTACAACCATCACTATACTTATGAGTTTTCCATGTGAGTATTTCTATACCCCTTTTTATATTTTCACACTTTGGGGTGAAACATGTTACCTTATAACCGTTGTACTTGTAAAATGTTTGATTCTTGTAAACTTATGGCAATTCACTTATATGTACAATCATTAACTATTGCTAGCCTGGCGACGTCATAAATCTATGGGCCTGACAAGCCTGCTTGGTTAATCCAAGTACACTTAGCTAATCGTATAAACTTGTAAACGTTGAGACTTGTAAAACTGTCAAGGTTTGATTGTGCATTCTGTCTTACATCCCTAGTTACTTTGTTCTCTAACTTATAATATGAATTGTCATCTTTTATATACTTATGTATTAAAAACTATGGAAATCTCACCAACTTTTAAAGTTGACCTTTTATTTATAACATATTTCAGGTTTACTACTTGAAGATCTCTTCATGCTCATATAGAACTTGGACTTAGTTAATAAGTCTTATGTTATTGTCTATATTTGTTTGTGTTGCATTTATTTTATTGTCTTGTAATGTTCAATAAAAATGATATTTAATATTATTACAACTTATTTAGTTCCATGTGCTATGAACAATCGTTTGACATCCGTCCGCCTCGATGATTCCGCCGTCAGTCGGGGTGTGACAAAATTGAACTTATCTATCATTTAAACAACTTATAATAATTCATTGATTTATAAATAATACATTTTCATAAAATTATAAAGTTTATAAATTATTTTACAATAAATAACTAAATAGAAAAAACTTATTAATACTTATAAAGTTATAAAATGAATTTTAATAAACTTATAAAGTTTTATTAGTAATTATGAATTTTAATTATTGAAAATAAATAATCAAATTATAAAGTTACAAGTTTTATAAAAGTTATAATGATTTTATAAGAAAATAAGTTGGTTAAATTAAAATTAAGGTTTTAATAAATTAAAAGTTTAAATTGTAACTATTCTTTTATCTATTTATTTTATTTAATCTTATATTATTTCAAAATCATACCCCCTTTTAAAAGACTTGTAACTCACCATTAATACAATTCATAACCTCCTCCTAACCTCAATTATAAAAGCAAGGCTTAGACCTTACTTTTTATTTGTTCATTCTCTAAAAATCTCACCAACAAACATTTCTTCATTCTTTGGTTTTGAACAATTCAAAAATTTATTTTACAAGTAATTTCAAAAAGTTTCAAATACTAAGGTAACCTTATATTGGTTTTATATTATGCATTTATGTATTGTTTAATCATCCTAACATCCAATTAATCTCATAACTTTATGTTCTTACTTTTATTTTTTCTTCTACTAAATCTCTTTTAATTTTAATTATTATCATTTGATCATTAACTTTCTAACATTCACTAACCTTATAAAAATCACTAATAAATCAAGCTAACATAAACAATGAATCACGTTTGCATATGGACGGCTATGCCGCCGCATTCGATTATTCCACAAGATTATTTCCCTAAGTGATGGCTATGCCGAAGTCTTGGGATATTTTTATATAACTCAAATAAAGTCTAATATATCATATATCAACATAATAATTTTTTTAACCCGTTTCATGCTTTAACAATTTTAAAAGTGCACATAAGTGCCTTACTATAATTTTGGCAGAATATAATCTAACTTCAACCAACCATAATTTGATCATAACAAACTAAATTTATGTAAAATCAGACTCCAATATCAATTTCATTGAATTACCTTTTTAAAGATAGTTTATACGTCTTCAAAATCAATCAGAAAACTCAACAATAGCCTTCACAAGATAAGTGTGCATTTCAGCACCTTCTGTCTTGTATTGCTGTTTTGATCTATATACGGATCTTTTCATAAAAATGTTTCTGAACGAAAGTTGTCCGAGAGTCTTTGAACTAGTCAAATAAAAATGTTTCTGAACGAAAGTTGTCCGAGAGTCTTTGAACTAGTCAAATATAAACTTTTATAATTTTATGAAACCGTTTGCTATTTTAAAAACCCGTTCAAACACGTACCAAACATTCTGTCCAGAATCTAAAATTGGTACAATAATTGTTTTTCAATCTATTTTGTGCTTATTGACATTCCTAAGTGTCCTAACTTCTTGTAATGAATTACGACTTTAAGTTATTGTTTTTTTATCATTTAGGACATCACTTTTGACTCTTGATATCCAAACTTTCTTATGTACTCTACAACCATCACTATACTTGTGAGTTTTTCATGTGAGTTTCATTGCCTCTTTTTATATTATTTCACATCATTTTAGGTGAAACATGTTAAACTTATCAACTTATACTTGTAAATATTTTATTATTGTAAAGCACTTGCAATTCATACTTTTATTTTGTAATGGTTATTTGTGTTATTGTAAGTCTTATATGAGATACATATTATGTTGACAATTATTAACTATTGCTAGTCTGGCGACGTCATAAATCTATAGGGCTGACAAGCCTATTTGGTGTTAAAGCCGATGCATTGCTGGTTCTTGATGACATATGACTTGTTTATCATGAGAACCAAGTACACTTAGACAATCGTTATAAACTTGTAATCTTAATCTTAGTCGAGATGATCGTAGTTATATGTGTTCTATAAACTTGTATAACTCATAACCTTTGATATGAATTTCTACTTGTAACCTTTTGATATATTATGTATATTAAACCCTTGGAAACTCACCAACTTTCAAAGTTGACCTTTTATTTTTAACATGTTTTAAGTTTGATACTTGAAGATCTCTTCGTGCTCATATAGGACTTGGACTTAGTTTAATTGAAAATCTTATGTTGTTGTTTATATATTGTTTGTATTGTAATGATTTAATTGTCTTTTAATGTTCAATAAAATGATATTTAATATTATTTTAACTTATTAAATTCCATAAGCTATGAACAATCGTTTCACATTCGTTCGTCTCGATGATTCCGCCGTTGGTCGGGGTGTGATATTTTCACATAACTATAGGTTTTCTCAGAAACCCTACCCTAAAACAATGATATCAACTTTTTAAACTTTTATTTTTTTGTATTTGAATTAAAAAATTAAAACAAACTATTTAAAGAAATCTTTTAAAAAAATTCTTATTATAACTCCCAATTTTAATAGTTCTTGGTTTGTACAAATTTTAATGTTTAAAAACATCAATTTTTAAATATTTCATGTTTTAAAAGAAATTATTGTTTTAGAAACAATTTTTATTTATAAAAAATTGTTTCTTTAGAAATAACATCAATAAAAAGATCAATTTCTTAATTTATTAAAAAATAGTCTTAATCTTAAAGATTTTAAATAATATTATTAGTAATTAATGTAATTATTTAATAGGAAAAATAATCGAGAAAATTTTGATAGAAAAGAATGTAATAATGTTACGTGTCCCTCGTAGTTACGCTTTTATCAGAGTAAGAATAAGCATGCATCTATGATGGTTATAAGTTATCGTCATTGCAAAATAACATGCATAAAACTTCATATATTTCCTTTTAGTCTATCAAGAATCTTAAATATATTGTTACCATAGTCATAATTTTTTATAATATACGTTAATATAGAAGAAAAAAAGATTAAAAATCTCACAAGTCATTATATCTTTTTGTGTATATTAATTAATGTTTAACATATATTACTATAGTCATAACCAAAAATTATTATTACTTGTGTGTATATATTCTCTATCGATCAATGAATCAATCAAGAAATACTTCACTTTCACCCACAATTATTAAAACATGAAAGGAGCTTTATTGAAGATGAAATTTTTGGTCACAATATTATTAATGTTCAGGTATTATTTGTCTTTCTCGATATACAATTCTTGAACATGCCAATTTTTATCTTAATGCTAATGAAACATGTTTTGTTTTGCAGGTTTGCAGATGTCATATCTTTTTGCAGAGAAGGATCGATTATGACCCCATCACCGCACACGCTACATAGTAACTATGGTGGCATCAACGGAGAGGTTTCTCATTGTAATAACGAACAGGATTGCGAAAAACTTTGTAAACGTTGTCATGGTTCATGTGATGAATTAATATGGTCATTGCACTTGCTACAACTAAAAGAAAGATATTTAGTTTTATTGAACTCTTGAATGATATTTTTAATATAATAACTTTTGTCCCAATGTCCTTGGTTCAATTCATCATATTTTACTTGTGAAATATTAAACGATTATTATGCATAATTGAATTTACTGATGGACAATATTCTTATCTTTAAAAAACAAAATTATGTAATACGTTGTTTACGTTTGTTATTACTTTCACGTATCATCCTTTATATTAAGCTCTCATAACATCCTTTTTGTATTAAATCTGTTTCGTATTTCATCCTTTATCCTACCTTTCTTCTATTTCACCTGTTAAGTTGCACCATGTGCAAAACACGTGAGTATAATTAAGTGATTTTACTCACCCTTAATCTAAAAAATGTGCTTAACCTTTTACCCTTTTACTTCCACTCGATTATGATTGCATCTTCTAACTCTAATTCGTTCTTCAACTTTACAACAAGTTTCCAGCCATATAACATAAGAAGTGAAGATAATGATTACAATGTATTGTAAATCAATGGTAGAACCCTTTATTTTTCAGTTTAGTTTTTTACATTGAGTTGCTCATGTGTTTTTTATTTGAAAAATGCAAGTTCTTGATCCACCATTTTCTCTATCAAAATGCGTCATGGGGGTTACTTCACTCAATTTTCATGGCTGAGTTTAATCCTTTGATTAGTGTCAATGTAGTATTTGCAAATGAGAATTTTGCTATTGTAAACGATTATGATCAAGAAAAAGAATGTGAGATTGCTGGTGATGAAGAAAAAAAGATTGTAAATGATATTGATCAAGTAAAAGACAATGAATTGATAGTTATCAAGTAAAATACGGTGAGATTGATGGTGATTAAGAAAAAGAGTTTGAAAATGATGGTGATAAAGTAAATAAAATGATGGTGATTGATCGAGTCATAAAAGTGCAAGTGTTTTAGTTTATTTATAATGATAATATAACCATATATGTTAAAAAATATCATACTTTAAGATGGTTATATATTGGCAGGTTAAAATAGAAGAAACGGAGCAAAATGCCAAAGTTGCAACCAAAGGGCGTTGGTCAACTCCACTGGGGCGTTGGTCAACTCCACTGGGGCGTTGGTCAACTCCACTGGGGCGTTGGTCAACGCCATGTGCGAAGAATTGACGGTTTTTGGAGGTTTTAAGGAGTTTTCTCAGGATACCAGGGCGTATTGAGAAAAGAAGAGAGCTTTGGGGCGACTGGGAGACAAAAATAGCTTTGAGGATCATTGAAGAATTGTTTGTTTTCATTTCACAATCATTTCTAGATGGATTTCATGCTACAATCGTTGGTTTCAACAAACCCAAAGATGAGCGGCTAATCAATCTGTGATCACATGGGTTAGGGATTTGAATCAGTACTTGTAAGACTTTGATATGTTTTATGTATGTGTTTGAACCTTAGGCAATTGCTTTCATCATCACGTACATGTTTGCAATTGTGTTTGTGTTGCTACTTTTGATTCGATCTATAAGACATGTTTATGATGCATTCACCAATATGTTCATTCTTCTAGAGAGAAACTCTATAGGATTTACTATGTGCATGTGTGATTGAATCATTATGAATTGATTTAGTTGGATGTTGTCACCGAGATGCTATTCCATAATAGAAAGATTCTATTGTGTTGTATGTTAGCCTAAGTGATTGATTGACTTTAAACTAGGTTATTGATGATAAAGTTGCACAAGTTATGTCTATGTGATTTGTCAAATATAACTATGAAATTACAAGTCTTCATAGTTGATTAGATCCCGACCCCAAGGTGATTACCTCTCTTGCATACGTGAAAACCGCTTTATTACATTTGTTTATCAAATTATAGTAATTAACTATCAACTCAACAAATGATTTTTACCTTTCAGCTTCAAATTCAATATAAACTTGTTACCAACCATTAGTTCCTTGTGGATTCGACACTCTTATTTGCCTAACTAGTTTAGGTGATTAAGAATAGATTCTCTTTATTTTTGATCGGGCCTTCGACACCGATCAGTGATCAAGAAAATGATAGCAGTGAGGAAGATAATGACTTCAATGTAGATGAGGATATGGATATGGATGATATTGAAGTTAACATGAATGATTTAAGATAAATGTAGATGATGACATGGATATGGATGAAGTTTTGCCTAAGGTTAATGATATAGGTGATGATCAGTGTTGGATAATGATAACTTTGATAGTGGTTATGAATCCGATGACAATATAACAAGCACAAAAAAGAAAATTAAAGCATCTTTCAAGGGCTAATGACGATGATTAAAATTTCTACATAAGACAAATGTTTGGAAGCAAGTTAAAGGTAAAGAAAATTTTGAAAACAGATACTATGGAAATAAGAAAACAATTGAATATTATAAAGGATAATAAAGTAAGGGTTAGAGTTGTATCTACATAGGACAAATGTTTGGAAGAAAACTAGAGGTAAAGAAATTTTAAAAAAACACATACTATGGAAACAAGAAGACAGTTGAAAATCATAAAGGATGATAAAGCATGGGTTAGAGTTGTATGTGTAGGTGACTTAACAACAGGTGGTCAGGAAAGTCAAAGTAAAACTTCAAATGATACTTGAAGGACCAAAACAGAAAAACAGAGGTGGAAGGAGAAAAAAAACACTCACTAATACTTATGTCCTTAGGTACTTTTGGTCTCAAAAGATGAAGTTTCATAAACTAAGATGGTAAAGACATTTGTTGTAGACCATAAATGTCTTCAAAGTAAAAATATTACGGCTTGTTCATTTACTTTTTTTATCACAATAACTCATGGGGTAGATTGAAGATAATCTAAACATACTTGTGAAAGTTGTTCAAGAGCAATTCCAAAGGAAATATGAAGTAAGTGTTTCAAAAATGAAAGCTTTCAAGGCTCGATCTAAAAAAGCTCAGCTACAAGTTTATGGGAATTATACTTCACGCTATAGTTTGCTAAGGGATTACATTGATGAACTTGTAAGGACAATGCAACACCTGGCCCCTCACACCAACAATATTGTTCGTTTTGCCCACGAAGAGCTCACGGATTTACTTTTGGTTGCCCGGGTGAAAACTTCTCAAGAAGGTCACCCATCCCTGGTGTCACACCCCAAAAACGACGTTGAATATCGCAGCGGAATTGTATATGCGTTAAGCATGACGATGACAAAGTTGGAAACCAACATGATATGTAGGCAACGTTAAAACATCAGTTTTTAAATTACAAACCACAGGATTTTTGTCACAACATTCCAAAATAAGAAAAAGTTCAAATTGTTTAACAACAATCATACACAAAGGTCGTATTTTTAAGTTAATAGCCAAAATAAAACCAAAAGATGCCACATCCATGTTTGCCCAAGCCCAGTTCATACCACCATCCATGCTCCTATGTACTTGAAATACATGCTTAAAAAGTCAACATAAAGTTGAGCGAGTTTCACGAGTTTACGAAAGCATTACATACAACAGTATCAGATATCATTGACAAACGATGTGGTAAGTTGTAAACTAGCTAGGAATACAACTTAATGATAGCACCTGGAGCTATAATCAAACCAAAACACAAAGGCTTACATAAAGTAAGCAATCCCCACGAAACGAATTCAACATATATTCACTCGCATCCGAAACGCCTGATCAGAGCTACTGATCGCGAATGCGGGCTGTCAAACCCAAATAGATCTACCAATATACACTGTGACCTTCCCCAAGGCTAATGATTATATGGGAAAGGGGTATTCATGAGACTCACATGAACACAATAACGAAACACCCATACTCGAGGTTATCATACGAACACATACGAGTAAGTCACATAATCCTGATATAACAATGAAGCCATGTATTTCCCCCACGATTTTGTAAAACGAAGACAAGTTAAAAAGGGGCCATGGAAACTTACCTTGATTAATGAAATTGAAAGTACGTGCAATTTCACCAACGAACGTCCAGTCATCCTAATAGTGCCCTAAATACGATAGACACTTTAAGAATTGATACTCAAGTCTTACAAGCAAGTTGTTCATCCAACCCACTAGACTTATACTATTTTTAAGAAAATATTTGTTTACGTGAGTAGTTGTGATTATAACACTCGGTTTAGATCTTAACGGAAACGGTGAATTACGCCTTACTTAGACACGTACCAGTTAACAACCAAAATATGAAAATGTACCAAATATACATAAAAACTCTCATATATGTATACGTACATAATCCTAAGTCACATTCATGAATCAAACAACTTTAACCAACTTGGTATAAAAGTCTCTAAATCATGGCAATTTCTACGCATAAGTGACCATTTAGGCATCATAAAACATGTTCAAACGCACGTATCACTTCATGAACCAATTGTACCTCATATGGCCGTAAATAATACATACAACAAGTCCATAACCACTGATTAAAACTCAGACCCATATTATGCCTAATCTTCATGCCAAAAGTCAACGTTCTTACGACTAGTAAGCCTAAAACGTAATATAATGCATCCAATCACCAAGAATCATACATATTATTAAAAATACATAATTTGGACATAAAATATCATCACATTTCAGTCCTAGTTCCAGATTTCACTAGTTTCTTTTATTCCATAAAAAATACATAGTCTAGCATGCATTTCGACGTAAATCTCAACCATAATCATTCTAATCACCCAAACAATGATCCGTCCACGATCTATCATGTTTTCATGCTACATATACCCCAAATTAATGTTCTAACTATTAGCAAACAACTTATTGCATGTCAAAGATCAAGTCTTATTCATTACGTTTCGCAAGATATGAACCAATACATGCATAATATAGACACACGACATCATACACACCTAAATCCATCAAAATCCTTCAACAAAACACTAAAATATTATGTTCTAAACCATCCGTAACATTATCCATACTTGCATGTTCAAATCTAATCATACCTTCATTTTTTGCAAGAACTAACACCCAAACATCAACATACACACATGCATGCATACGGTTATCCATCCACACACTTAATACATGTAAACCTTCATCAAATGTCACAATAGAGGATCTATAACAGATTTCACACTTAACTCTACTTGCATGGACGATTTAACACATCAACAATGCATCATCAAGCAACATCTAGCATCCAAATGTTAACATACATACATTCACACGTACGGACACATACATACACATATATACTCATTTTCATACCATATTTTCTGTTTCAAAACAGGTTTTTCCCAAAATCTTACTTGGATGAACAATCTATAGCTTTTAGGTAATCATTTTCGTATAAAAAACATAACTAAAACGAAATATTAAGGTTACCTTAGTCCTAGCAAGCTATTTTCACGAAAAGAACGTAGAATGATGGTTTTTCCTTCTTGCTTCACCACCAAAGAGCCTTCTATTGCTCTAATATGCTTGCACCTTGAGTTCCAAGTGAAGATCTTCAAAGAAAACGTGACAAAAACGAAAATGGTGTGGGGGAGGTGGTGTGGCCGTAGTTTTGTAAAGAGAGAGAGGGAGAGTTCAATTTTTTTTTGAAATGAAGTGAAGAATGAAAAGAGAGGGGGAGGAAGGGTATTTATAAGGGGAGGGGAGGGAAGGGGGGGGGGGTTAGAGGGGTAGTCGAACGGTCATTTTCCTTTTTCTCCCGTCTCGACCCGACTTTCAAAACCCGAACATGTTAAATTCTAATTCCTTGCGAAATTCTAGTCCAAAACGACTATTTACATGCCCCATACCTTGGTTTTGTCATCCACTTGGGCATTTTATTGTTTATCTGCTAGATTGAGCCATTTCGACGCACTAAGGCGCGTAGATGCTGTTATCGGGTTTTCTCGTTACGATAGTCGTTTCCTCACATAATAACATTAATATAAGTGTAACTAAGATTAAATTAGGCCAAATTCTCATTTTTACCTATGACGTTAATATTTATTTTCCCGGTCGGTTCGTAGTGGCGTTTATTTCAGACATTCGCCGGACTCGGGTTTTCATGGTCGATCACGCATGAAATAGAAACGTAAGCACACGTAGGACTCTAATCAATCTTTAGATTAGTTTATTTAGTGCTATATATTCTAAAACAAGACTGAGCATAGAAATCAAGATCTAGGGTTTCTAGAGAAATTACCCGGAAATCGAGGGTTGTCATAGCCTTCCCTCCTTAAAAAAATTTCGTCCCGAAATTTTTCTAAGAGGTAGGGTTATGATTTGTCTTGAATAAGTGCGGGTACTCTCGTTTCATCATGTCTTCCCGTTCCCAAGTATACTTAGGTCCATGTCTCGAGTTCCATCTCACTTTCACTAGGCGAATACGACTACGTCTAGTCTTACTTTCCTTCCAATCAGTAACCTCAACAGGTTCTTCACAAAACTGAAGTTTATCATCAAGACAAACTTCTTCCGGAGAAACAATAGGCGTTTTATCAGACAAACACCTCCTTAGATTGGACACATGGAACACATTATGCACACCTTTCAATTCACGCGGTAACTCTAGGTGATATGCAACGGGGCCTACACGGGATACGATCTTGTATGGACCAATATAGCGGGGGCTAAGTTTGTCATGCTTGCTAAACCTAATAACTCCTTTCCAAGGGGAGACTTTCAGCAGAACTCCATCTCCAACCTTGAATTCTAACGGTTTTTTCTCCTTCGGTCAACATACTTTCTCTGTCTGTCATGTGTGACTTTCAATCGATCCTTTATCTTAAAGATCTTATCTGTTGTCTCCTGGATAATCTCAGGTCCTATCATTTGTTTATCACCAACCTCACTCCAATATAGTGGAACGAAATTTTCTCCTATAAAGAGCTTCGAATGGTGCGGCCTTCAAACTAGTTTGATAGCTGTTGTTATAGGAAAATTCAGCTAATGGTAGGTAAGTATCCCAACTACCACCAAAATCCATTACACAAGCACGTAACATATCTTCTAAGATCTGAATACTCTTTCACTTTGACTGTCACTCTGTGGATGATAAGCTGTACTCATATCTAGCTTTGTACCTAGGGCTTTCTGCAATGTTTTCCAGAATCTTGATGTAAAGTGGCTATCTCTATCAGTGATAATCAAAATCGGTACTCCATGCCGAGACACAACCTCTTTGAGATAAATGCTAGCCAACTTCTTCATAGGGTAGGATTCTCTAATAGGTAGGAAATGTGCCGATTTCGTCAAACGATCCACATTACCCAAATGGTGTCATAACCACTCCTTGTGTGGGGTAATTTGGTGACGAAATCCATAGCGATACGATCCCTTTCCACTGAGGAATCACTGGCTGTTGAGAATTCCAGACGGTTTCTGGTACTCGGCTTTGACTTTTGCGCAAGTCAAACATTTACTAACATACTCAGCAATATTTCCTTTCATATTCGGCCACCAGTAATGTTCCTTAAGATCCTTGTACATTTTATCCGATCCTGGGTGAATTGAATATCTAGACGTATGAGCTTCATCCAGTACCAATTCACGCAAATTTCCAGTAAGGGGTACCCATATTCTATTCATGAAGTATGACGTATCATCAGACTTAGGTACAAGTTCTCGAATCATTCCACGGAGATTCTTATCCTTCAATTTCTTTTTTCTCAACGCTTCACGTTGAGCGTCACGGATCTGAGCTGTGAGATTTGTTTGGATGGTCAACCCTAGTGCACGCACACGCAAGGGTTTTGCACGCTCCTTTCTACTTAAGGCATCGGCCACAACGTTGGCCTTACCTGGGTGATAACGAATATCACAGTCGTAGTCATTGAGCAATTCCACCCAACGTCGTTGTCTCATATTGAGCTATTTATGTTCAAAGATGTGCTGGAGACTCTTGTGATCTGTAAAGATTGTACACTTCGTACCATATAGGTAGTGTCTCCAAATCTTGAGTGCGAAAACTACTGCTCCTAACTCCAAATCATGAGTCGTGTAGTTCTGCTCATGCACTTTAAGTTGTCGTGATGCATAAGCGATCACTTTATTGTTTT
Source organism: Flaveria trinervia (assembly GCA_025506515.1). NCBI lineage: Eukaryota > Viridiplantae > Streptophyta > Magnoliopsida > Asterales > Asteraceae > Flaveria > Flaveria trinervia. Next base: position 119,492 of record JACCIX010001284.1, read on the forward strand.
GCATTAGGACACATCCTAGTCCATGATGCGAGGCATCAAAATATACCACAAATCCATCAGTTCCTTCAGGAAGTGACAAAATAGGGGCACTACATAACTTTGCCTTGAGCAATTGAAACGCTTCCTCTTGCTCCTCACACCAATATACTCCTTGTTCTTCTGTGTCAATGCAGTCAACGACTTTGCTATCTTTGAGAAGTTCTTAATAAATCTCCGATAATATCCTACCAGTCCAAGGAATTGTCGTACCTCGGTTGGGTTTCTTGGTATTTCCCAATTCTTAATTGCTTCAATTTTGGCGAGGTCAACGTGTATGCCTTCAGCATTGATGACATGTCCAAGAAATTGAACTTCTCAAATCCAGAACTCACATTTGGAAAGTTTTGCATATAACTTCTCGTTCTTTAGTAATGTCACACCCCAACCTTGACGGCGGAAACGTCGAGATGTGAGGGTTACGATTGTTCACAGCCACATAACGCTATTTATTAAATCCAAATGTATTAATCATAAGATTCAATTGCAACATTACAAGCCAAAGTTTCAACAAAGAATACATCATGTACAATTGCTACAAATAACATGATCATCCATTTTATCTCTAGGTCCAATCCTAGATGTGATAAGCTTCAAAGAGTAGAACACATACTTGAGGTATTCCTGAAACATGTTAAAAAATAAAAAGGGTCAACATAAAAATGTTGGTGAGCAATCCATTTAAAATAACGTGATGTAAACGATGAATATTTAAAGGAAACGTTTGGACCATTAATTTATGAATTACTATTTAAAATAACCAAGAAAAGTATTTTATTAAAAAGATATTTAATTATTTAAATTCAGAAAAAAAAGTATAAAAATGATTTGACGATTTTAAAAATATTAGAAGTTTACAAAAATCCATTATTTTAATTTGAGGGCTAAAAAGCCTTTAAAAAATAATTGCAGGAGGCCGGGTTCGAACCCGTGACCTCTTGCATATAATGTGAGATGGTAACCGGTTGGGCTAAAGCCCATTTCTTGTTTACAAACAGAAATTAATTAATAAAAACCCTTTTTCAAATGATTTCCCAATTCATAAGAACCCTAGAATGATTTTGATCAAAATTGAACCCCGATTCGATTCAATTACAGGTTAGATTCATGGGGCTTTGTTTCTCCATGTTAAACCGAGAACAATGATGTGCGAACTTACGTTAATGAGTTCGAATTGATGAGAATGATGATAGGATAGCCGCGACTAAAGCGAAGCTGGTTTGAGATCCAAACATTGGTGATAATCCAATTAATCTTGCAGATTTAACTTAGAGTCGGTGTTAAGCAAAAGCCCTCTTCCAATTTGGTTTAATAAAGCTCCTAGCATGGATCACGGTTAGGCTACAGGTCGCGAATGAAGATGGTGACAGAATTCGAGGTTTGCGTTTGTTTCAGATGAAATCGAAGGTTGTATTCGATCAACGATAGCTAGATTATTGTTTATGTTGAGTTAATTAGATTATTATTGTGTTTTAATGTTCAAACGGCTATGAGATTAAAAGGATTTCGGTTATTCGGTCGAATGACATTTGTAACCGATGTTTTAAACGAAATTATGATGTATTTAGGTTCGAAACGGTTTCAAGGATTATCTTAAACGATTTGGTGTCTAATTGCGAAGGTTTTTTCGATGATTTTGAGGTTGCCGGAGCTCCGCCGGTGGTCGACGGGGATAAAGGGGAAAGGGGTTGGGTTTTTTTGTAATTTTACACATTCAGCCCCTTAGGTTTTATATTGTTATTATTTTATGCCAAAACTTTAAAAAAACAAAGTTTTAATATTTACATTTTCAACCCTATACTTTATATAACCCAAATTTTAAATGATTACACCATTTATTTATTTTAAAAGAATATATATACAAAAATTATAAATCTTGTTAAATATTAATTATTAACTTGTTAAAGTGGTTAAAAGAAAAACCTTTATATATTTATTTATCTTCATAAATCCCATAGGAATTTTAAAGTCTCATATTATTTTATAATAATTATAACTTCTTCAATAATATGTAAAATCTCATAAGTTTATAAACTTACTAAATGGAAGATTAAATGTAAATTTAAATCACAATTTCACAAAGTTAGTTAAATAATAACATTTATTGTTTTAAAACCACCAAAATGAAATAAGTAGTTTAAATGATATGTTTGATTTATATAACAAACAAACGGGTTCGGTCTATATTTTATTTTAAAAAAAAAGCAGATGTTACAGTCTCCCCCACTTTAAGAAATTTCGTCCCGAAATTTAATCACAAGGGGACTAATCTCAAAGATATGAGAAGATTTGGATTTCTTGTCACATTTGCAAGTGACACTTGGAACGTTTAAATTCATTGAGTTTAATTATGATATTTTGATATGTTTAAATTTGTTAAATTTCATAATTCCTGATTTCATGTGTTTCCTGGCAAAAGGATCAAGATTATAAATTTAGAATTCTAACTAAAACGTTTTTTGTATTTTAGATGATTCAAGACGATTAGGAAGGTTTTTGTCATGAGTGAAGCACCAGGTTATTAATCTAGAGTTTTTAGTTTAAACTTTTGTATTTTAAACAGTTCAAGACAATTGGGAAAGTTTTGTCATGAGGGACACATTGAGTATTAGTGTGATACGAGGCTTGAAGATATGTTCGGGATGCTTTTGGATGGGATATGAGATTCATAATAGTTTTTCAAGAAATAACCTTAACAAGGCTCTTAGATGATCAATTTCTTGTTTACTATTTAAGGTTTTCAAAGTTTCATTAGTTTAACATTGATACGAGAATCGTTTTGTTATGATTAAGGATTCAATTTAGAATAAAAGCATCATTGTAATAGGCTTTCGGGATAAGTGTAGTTTTAAGGAAAAGATATTTAGAAAGATTTTCAAGGTCATTAAGAGAAATGGGAAAAGAGTTAAACAAAGACATCGTTCATGATCGGATTGGAATTTAAATAATACTAAATATCGACGATAAAGGCAATCACAAATAGCTTTCCAAGTACGGCTTACACACGCGGTTCACCAAAACCCATGACACAACCGTACATTGCTATAACCAGAAAGGCATGGCCTAAATTTATAATAACTTTATCTTGTAGGAAGATTGTTTTAGGAGTGTCATCTTCATGCAGATAGGTTTCGATGATAATTCGGAATGAAAGTTGATAATTAAGAGATAAATGGTTCCATATAGCTAGATCAAATCAAAACATAAGGATAAAGGGGAAATAATCAATTTAGGAATTAAATGCTCCAAGCTTGGAATCAACATCAACCTAGAGCATCGGGTCTCCTTTCAAGTTCAGAGATCATGCTTTGGCTTGATAGGTCGAAACACTAACATTGTTTCACCCTGCAAGTTAGTACATGTTTTTCGTCACTTGATTACAAACTTGGTAAGTTGAAGATCAAGAATGAGAATAGTCATCAAGGTGTGGTTTTCACTCCTAACTTGATGGTGTCTTCTCAAGGTATGACCTCTAACTTACCAATCAAAAAGCTCGATCCCAACTCATTATTGAGGATCTACAGAAATAAAACTAGGTAACTCACCATTAAGGTAAGGGACATCACTCCTATCTTAACGGTGAAGTTTTACAAAAACAAAATAACCGGATGACTTCTTCATCAAAATCCAGAATTCACTCCTACTTTGATGAAGTCGTCTCATTTGAGCAAATACGATTCATAAAGATGATATTACGATCAAGGTATGGAATTCATGCCTATCTTGATGATTGAATTTCATAATAGCAAGAAAACAATCGAAGATTGACATTTGTCACCAAAGTACGGGTTTCAATCCTATTTTGGTGAGATCATGTCATTTGTGAAATGTCATTCCAAAGAAAATAATTGAATCAATCCTCAAGATAAGGTAATCACCCCAATCCAGAGGATGAAATTTCATAAAACACGCGATTGGAAACCATTTATCGAAACGAATAGAGAATCATCAAAGTAAAGGAATCACCCTTGTTTTGATGAGTTAGAATCATTTAGGAGATACAATGTTCTTAGTTATAGGTTGACTTACAAACTCTTGCATCTCCCATGGTGCAAACGGTATGAAGTTTGACATAACAGCGAAAGAAAAAGAATATCAATTAGAAATTCAAAAAAAAAAAATCAAGTTACATCAATGTAACAAAAGGAAAAATCATGCTTACAAGCTTAAGATCAAAGTTTGAGATAGCAGAATTTGTTATGATGGTGTTCAAATCTTGAATAATTTAAATCAGGAAGGCAAAATCAAAGACAAGAATGATTCGACATCATAAGGAGATGTGAACATTCGATTCACAATCGAAGGGAATACATGGACTTCTCAAGATAAGAGATCAGCCATAACCTTATTAAAGACATGCGTACTTATAAGCGATCACTCATCTCAAAGGTTTCAAGTCACGTAAATGAATTCAATGATCGAGTCAAATCACCATTTACACTTTGCCTAGACAAAATATCCCGAGATGTAGGAATTCCACCTACAGCATTTCATGTTCTTAGTTATGGGACACATCCTTAAGAAGACTTGAGAACAATAAGTAACGGTTTAAACTTTTAAGGGCCACTCGGTTTAGATTCCCAATATCTTTGGATATATTAAGAGTCATGCACGCGTTGGTCAAGGTATAGAAATAGATACATGAAACGCCCAACGTGTAGCGATGTTTAAATGTAGGAGTTGAAATGTAGAATGGGTTCAATATTAACAGAACATTATATATGTTAAAATGAGAAGATATTGAAACTTTGGTGATAAACTAGTTCAAGAAAATCAAGGATTTTTAAGATACAAAGAGGATGGTTCCATTTGGTAACGCATTACCATTTGAAATCGTTGACACGTCAAGGTAAATTGACCCATTTGCCATAGAGACTTGTGTATGTTGACCATAGTTTATCACTCATCCCATAAATCCCCAGGTAAGCATAACTGGTCTCATAATGAGATTTATACGATATGCTTGCCTTAGCCCGAAGGCCTTTTGCCAGGAAATCCAGAATACAGGTGTCTATGTGTTACACAAATTTCTTTGGTTTATGAAACCAAAACCTTGATGAGATTTACATAAATTAGACATAGAGTCTAAGGAATTGAACCCACGACGATAAGTGTAGATTCCACATGTCGTTGAGAATAAGTTTAGGAAGTTCATTTGTCGGGGAGGGTCAAAGAGTCAAAGTTAAGTTTAGGGAGACAAGTAACTAAGTTTAAGCATTCATAAGGCAATCCTATGCTAAGGCATCAAGTTGCACAAAAGGCATAGCATTATGTAGCATGCAAACAACATGTAAGCACAAAGGTATAAGGATCTTTCTATGAGGTTCATGCAACTATAGTCTAGGTCACCATTTCTAATAACCTAAATCCCTATAGTTATAGGCTCTGATACCAATCTGTCACACCCCAACCTTGACGGCGGAAACGTCGAGATGTGAGGGTTACGATTGTTCACATCCACATAACGCTATTTATTAAATCCAAATGTATTAATCATAAGATTCAATTGCAACATTACAAGCAAAAGTTTCAACAAAGAATACATCATGTACAATTGCTACAAATAACATGATCATCCATTTTATCTCTAGGTCCAATCCTAGATGTGATAAGCTTCAAAGAGTAGAACACATACTTGAGGTATTCCTGAAACATGTTAAAAATAAAAAGGGTCAACATAAAAATGTTGGTGAGCAATCCATTTAAAATAACGTGATGTAAACGATGAATATTTAAAGGAAACGTTTGGACCATTAATTATGAATTACTATTTAAAATAACCAAGAAAAGTATTTTATTAAAAAGAATATTTAATTATTTAAATTCAGAAAAAAAAGTATAAAAATGATTTGACGATTTTAAAAATATTAGAAGTTTACAAAAATCCATTATTTTAATTTGAGGGCTAAAAAGCCTTTAAAAAAATTAATTGCAGGAGGCCGGGTTCGAACCCGTGACCTCTTGCATATAATGTGAGATGGTAACCGGTTGGGCTAAAGCCCATTTCTTGTTTACAAACAGAAATTAATTAATAAAAACCCTTTTTCAAATGATTTCCCAATTCATAAGAACCCTAGAATGATTTTGATCAAAATTGAACCCCGATTCGATTCAATTACAGGTTAGATTCATGGGGCTTTGTTTCTCCATGTTAAACCGAGAACAATGATGTGCGGAACTTACGTTAATGAGTTCGAATTGATGAGAATGATGATAAGGATAGCCGCGACTAAAGCGAAGCTGGTTTGAGATCCAAACATTGGTGATAATCCAATTAATCTTGCAGATTTAACTTAGAGTCGGTGTTAAGCAAAAGCCTTCTTCCAATTTGGTTTAATAAAGCTCCTAGCATGGATCACGGTTAGGCTACAGGTCGCGAATGAAGATGGTGACAAAATTCGAGGTTTGCGTTTGTTTCAGATGAATCGAAGGTTGTATTCGATCAACGATAGCTAGATTATTGTTTATGTTGAGTTAATTAGATTATTATTGTGTTTTAATGTTCAAACGGCTATGAGATTAAAAGTATTTCGGTTATTCGGTCGAATGACATTTGTAACCGATGTTTTAAACGAAATTATGATGTATTTAGGTTCGAAACATTTTCAAGGATTATCTTAAACGATTTGGTGTCTAATTGCGAAGGTTTTTCGATGATTTTGAGGTTGCCGGAGCTCCGCCGGAGCTCCGCCGGTGGTCGACGGGGATAAAGGGGAAGGGGTTGGGTTTTTTTGTAATTTTACACATTCAGCCCCTTAGGTTTTATATTGTTATTATTTTATGCCAAAACTTAAAAAAAACAAAGTTTTAATATTTACATTTTCAACCCTATACTTTATATAACCCAAATTTTAAATGATTACACCATTTATTTATTTTAAAAGAATATATATACAAAAATTATAAATCTTGTTAAATATTAATTATTAACTTGTTATAGTGGTTAAAAGAAAATAACCTTTATATATTTATTATCTTCATAAATCCCATAGGAATTTTAAAGTCTCATATTATTTTATAATAATTATAACTTCTTCAATAATATATGTAAAATCTCATAAGTTTATAAACTTACTAAATGGAAGATTAAATGTAAATTTAAATCACAAATTTCACAAAGTTAGTTAAATAACATATTATTGTTTTAAAACCACCAAAATGAAATAAGTAGTTTAAATGATATGTTTGATTTATATAACAAACAAACGGGTTCGGGTCTATATTTTATTTTAGAAAAAGCAGATGTTACAAGTAACTCCAAAAGCAATCTCAGATGTTGTTCATGTTCCTCCTTAGTTTTCGAGTATACAAGTATGTCATCTATGAACACGATTACAAATTTATCCAGATACAGTCTGCACACCCTATTCATGAGATCCATGAATACAACAGGGGCATTTGTCAATCCAAAGGGCATGACCATGATTTATAGTGACCATATCGCGTTCGAAACGTTGTCTTAGGAACATCTTCCTCAACAATTCTCAACTGGTGATACCCAGAGCGCAAATCTATCTTCGAATAGTAACTTGATCCTTGCAATTGGTCAAACAAGTCATCTATTCTTGGCAATGGGTAGCGGTTTTTGATGGTTAACTTGTTCAGTTCTCTGTAGTCGATGCACATCCTCATCGATCCATCCTTTTTCACAAATAAGACTGGCGCTCCCCAAGGCGAGAAGCTTGGTCTTATAAATCCTTTATCCAACATTTCCTGTAATTGCTTGGATAACTCCTACATTTCAGGTGGCGCTAACCGATATGGAGATCGTGCAATTGGCGTTGCTCCTGGTAATAAGTCGATTTTAAATTCAACTTGCCATTGCGGCGGTAATCCAGGCAACTCCTCAGGAAACACTTCCGGATAGTCGCGCACTATCGGTATTTCCTCTAGCTTCTTCTCCTCAGCTCTTGTGTCGATTACATGGGCTATAAAAGCTGCGCATCCTTTCCTTAAATACTTTTGCGCCTTTATCACATTCACAATCTTTAACGGAGCACTTTCATCACCTTGAATCTCTAATGGCTCTCCATTGTCGAGGGGCAACTTGACTACTTTCTCATGACATACGATTTCAGCACGATTCTTTGATAACAATCAATCCCTATTACAACATCGAAACTTCCCAATTCTATAGGCAAAAGGTCAATTCTAAACGTGTGGTCTCCTAAAGTATAGTACAATCCCTATACACCTCATTAGTTTCTATCAATTTCCTATTAGCTAACTCAATCAAGTACTTCTTATTCAACTTACTAGATTGTGAGTCAAGGAAAGACTCGAAGTTTCTAGAAACAAAACTTCTATCGGCTCCAGTATCAAATAATACGTAAGCATAACGGTTATTAACTAGAAATGTACCGGTGACAACAGAGGGATCTTTACGAGCTTTCTTCGCCTCCATCACGAATGCTCTACCACGGGCTTCTTGTTTCTTCAGCTTAGGACATTCCCTCTTAAAGTGTCCAAATGCTCCACATTCGTAACAACCTTGGTCCTGGCCTTCTTTCCTCTCGTCCAACTTTATCCGACAATCTCTTATTCGGTGTCCGAACTTTCCACAGCGTTCACATACGTTGCAGGGGCCTGTATGGTAGTATTTGCATTTGTTGCACTTAGGGTTAGGTCCTTGGTTCCTTTTTGCTTCATTAGCAGTATACATCCTGCCAGATCCTCTCATCTTTCCTGAACCTTCGGACCATCTCCTCTTTCCAGAATAACTGACTTTTCCTTCTCCATTGGACTCTCACAAATTTCCATTGGCTTCTTCCCTGTGCTCGCTTTCCTTAATATTCCCATTCGTACAGCATCATCGGTCAGGGTATGTGCTAGCTGCACTGCTTCCTGGTAAGTAGTAGGGTTTGATGATGTCACCATGCTACGAATCTGAGGCACCAATCCCAAAATGTAGCGTTCGATTCTCTTGTACTCAGGGGTTACGAGATGGGGTACAATTCTTGCCGTTTCATTGAACAGTGTAGTGTATCCACGAACATCTGCTCCTCCCATCGAGAGGTTCCAAAACTCGGCTTCAACCTTTCGAATCTCATTACGCGGACAATATTCCTTCATCAACAGAGCTTTGAATTCTTCCCAGGTGAGTGCATAGGCAGGCACCTCACCTAAATCCTGGATTTGTGCATTCCACCAAGTTAACGCGTCATCTTGTGTGAACTTGTTGCATACTTCACGCGCTGAGCTGGCGTACAGTTGCTGATCATCATAACTGCGTCCATCTTCTCTATCCAGCGGAGAACTCCAACTGGTCCTTCTGTCCCAGCAAAATTCTTTGGCTGGCATGCTTGGAAGGTCTTGTAGCTGCATCCTTCGTTTTGGTTCCCTTGATTTGCATTATGTTGGGCAACGGCAGCTTGAACATGTTGCGCAATCAATTGAGTTAATTCCTCTGCAGTTTGTGGAAGTAGGTTTCCGTGGGTTTCCTGTCTTGGAGCCATGGTTTTTCTTTTATAACATAACAATCATAATATAAGTGAGTCGATATCACGTAATATCCGAATCAGTCACGTATGTAAGCAAAGAAATTTTAACCATAACATCATAACATAACCATTCATCACCATTTCGTTCATAAAAACAAAATTAACCTAAAAACCAATGTTACTTGTTTTTCATCAAATGCCAAAAGAACATCTTGGCCCAACCAAAATACTGGGGCGGTCAAATGCCATCCCCTAACAAGTACATGTTTTTACGCGAGTTACTAAATTGTTTCACGCAATAATTACAATGATGAAATGAAATAGACAAACTGGAAATAAGACAATCATGGGAATCTGCACCTAGCTCCTGGGTAGCTCACGCCAAAGTAAACTCCAAACGTGCAGCAACCATGAGAAGCAGAACACAAACTATCATTGGTGGCATGGTAACCCTCACATGCTGCTCCATCGCTCGCACTCGATGGTTCGCATCCATTTCTCTAACTCTTAAGGCATCCAACCTCATTCTGGTCACATCAGTAGTCAGTGTCACGTCCTCAATCTTGGCTTCAGTAGCGATTAGCTTTCTCTACATCTCGCGCACCTTATCCTCCAACAGTTGAATCCTGTGATGCATCTGCGCCTGTGCATTATCATCCACTACCTTCTCTTCCTCTAACATACCCAGTCTACCATCTAACTCATCCAACCTATCATCACTAGCTTCGCCATTCTTCATCTCCAGCGAGTCTAACCTGCTCTCTAACCGGACGTACCTAGCAGCTAGTAGAGACACAGTCCTCTCCATCGGCTGCTTCGTCAGGGGTAATGCTCTCGAATCAGAAGACTATCCAACTCCTCTAATCACTGGTATACCCTCTTCATCGGTCCACCTCTGAACTCGCTCTCCTAACCATTCCCGTTTCCTAACCAATATGGACGTGCCCTCTTGAGGGGTCGCTCCACAACATATCCTACTGTGTCTTTCCATCTACATCCCTATCAACATGGTTCCTCTTCTTTAGGGGCACACATCTTTCATGGAGTGATTTTCATTCTATGTCCTTCAGGGAATAAACGGAATGACCTATGCGCGGACACATCTCTATAGTACTAGCTCGAATAGAAGTGCTAGCTCTCTTCCTAACTTCACCATTAGACAACTCATCCTCCTTAACCTCATCCCTACACTCATCATCGCTATCACTAGTCATCAACACCATCAACCCTAGGAACTACAGGCTTTGTCTCATCTTCGGATGGAACTTCAATGGGCTCCTCTTCTTCAAACTCCTTGATCCAACCATTCCTGTTACTAGGATCATTAGCATGAGGAGACATAGCGGGTGCAAAGGCACTGGGATCAGCATAGAAACTGGAAGAAGCGATGATCTCTCAACCTGCGGACCTTAGACTCCTGATCCTTATCACTCGAGTTTGTTGACATCTATGACAAAAGGGTAATTATACTAGATTAACATCTTATCCTGCATATGATCACGAAATCATACAACAACTAGAATATTCCAGAGTCAACTCATATGTAAGCACTTACGCATGCAAACAATTTCATCATATGAATTCAAACTCAATATAGCACTTACGCATGCTAAACAACGAACGTATTAGTTTAAATCTTCACACACGGCACCTAAAGTGTGGCATACTTAATTCAGGCAATTTAAATATAATCTTACGTCTACTAAGGGCAAGTGGTATGAACATGCCTTTTTCCCAAGTACCCAAAACTTTCTTCTTTTACAAAAAGTTATAGTCTAGAAATTTTTTTTAAAATTTCACTTCTAGTTCGCTATAACCATTGGCTCTAATACCAACATCCGTCACACCCCAAAAACGACATTGAATATCGCAGCGAAATTGTATATGCGTTAAGCATGGCGATGACAAAGTTGGTGTGACATCCGTCACCTTAAGGTCCGTCGAATGACATAAATAAGCATAGAATTATTTTAATTATTCTTCCTTTTCTTCATGAACTCCTGCTTTAAGGAATCATGTCTGCTTTATTTTCCCTTGTGCCTGTACTTCCTCCGAGAACGTGTGTTAAGCATAACCTTTTATAAATTTCATCACCATTACCACCAAATATATCATTTTTAATTTCAACCATTGTCATTAATAAAACCATTTTAGACTATCAAATGCCATTAAACACGCTTTTAACCTTATATAACGAACATTTTAAGGTCGTAATCAACCGAAACAAATTTTAGGAACTCGAGGGTTAAGTGCAGGGACTAAACTTGTAATTTTGCAAACTTGGACTGGGTATATAAACCCCATTCCCAGCCACATTCCTCATTCACTTCATCTTCTTCACCTCTTCACTCCCTACACACACATTTTCTTCATTCTAGCACCAAATCCAACCCGCTTGGTCTTGTTCTTGTTGTCTAGACTCCACCTACGGCCTAGTCTACTCCATTCTAGCAGGTAGACGATCTTGGTTGTCCCTTTTCCTTGCTTATTCACAGCTGTCCAAACTAGGGTTTCGGGTGTTCGGGTTTAACTCGAACATATGAGGTCGTGTGGGTGCGTGTGAGGTCTTTCTGCTTGTGTTTCATGTTTGTGTATGTTTGTAGAGTGTTTCTGGAAGTCCTTTTGGTATAAAATTCGCATTTAGAGCAGCTCGGGGGTTGCTCAGCCCGACCACAGTCGTGATTCTGCAGTTCAGGCGACTGGGTCTGTCAGGCGATTGAGCCGTGCGACTAAGTGAGTCGTGCGACTGAACCTTGCGTCTAAGTCAATCGTGCGACTGAGTTGTGTGACTAGGCATGTCGTGCGACTGAGTCGTGCGACTGTGAGTTTGTATGCGATTGAGTCATGCGTGCGACTGTGAGTTTGTATGCGATTGAGTCATGCGTGCGAATGAGTGTATGTGATTGAGTCATGCGTATGAATGATTGTGTGCGATTGAGTCAGGTGACCGACTGAATGTATGCAATTGTGCGTATTTCGCACGACTGGAGTCCAATCGCACGAATGAAGGTTCAATCGCACGAAAGTAGCTAATTCGCACGATTGAGGGTTGATTCATGCGCATCGAGGTTTGGTCGTGCGAATGTGTGTTGTGTGGTACGACTGAATGCCAGCCATGCGAATGAAGACTCAATCGTACGAATGAAGCTGATTCGTACGATTGAAGGTTGATTCGTAAGGATGGAGCGTTGAGTCGAGCGTCTGGTCCTGTTGTGTGACTGATGATGTTGAGTGTGAATTTCCCATTGAACGTCTGATGATGGTAAGGCAACATCAGTAAAAGTGTCATTGCTTGACCACAAAGATTAAAGTCAACGCTATCAACATGCACATACTATTTCAATTGAAAACAACGTAACATTTTACAATTATCGACAATCCAATTGGAACTCCAAATACTTAACAAGTGCTATCTTTCATAACCACGAGATCATTTCACGGATGTCATAAGCAATGACAACTACTCGTAGTACTTGGATCTACATAAGATCTGATACGTGTGTCCGCTTGTGTGTGTGCTACCCACGACCGAAACGATACAACCCGAATCGACCAAACATTACTATACGCTTTGTACAGGTCATTAATGCTTAACAATAATTGTCAATAGGTGTTGATTGTTCTCTGCATACAACTATTGGAATCTCGATCTTTCATACTTACCACTTAACATGTGAGTTTCGTGGCCCCTTTTTGTGCTTATACTACTTTACAAACATTTACAAACATGGGGGAAAAGTATGCTCGCCCGTTTTCTATGCTGTACAACATACATACAATTTACATACTTGGAATCAACGTGCTACTGTTTTGTGGGTACTTATCTGATACATGCTTGAGTCTGCTTTGTGGTTCTTTCTTACAACCATTTAATTCCAGTGTGGAACCGACGGTTAGGTATTGGTAGTACTACTGGGTTGACACCCCCACCCTCGTGTTGGTATACTAGTTAGTACCAACAATAGCCAGGTACGGGCCTTGGGTGAATATATTCCGACAAGATTCTTTGTGTACATCATTAGGTTTGGTTGTAAAGCTCTTGTCATGTGATTTTGCTTACTTAAAACTGTATGCACGGTATTCTGCAACAACTTTATACAACATCAATTACTTATTTACTTTAAACTTGCGAACTCACCAACAATTTTGTTGACCGTTTTGAGCATATCTTTTCAGGTGATCATGCTAGCTGAGGTTCTAGGTGTGCTACCTTAGTGGAGACCCTAGGATGCATTTTCGGGCCAAACTTGTCATTTTGAAAACAATTGATGTATCTATTTCAAACAACGTTATACTTTGTAACTTGTTCCCGGGTTATGGGAATTGCATACAATGTTATCGTCTATGTATTATGATTTATGTGTCATGTTTATGCTTATGGCTATGTTGTCGTGAATACTGACTAAACACGACACAAGTCCCCTTGTTGTCGGGTGTTGTCATGACACGCTTGTCATCATTATTATTATTGCATCTCTATCGCTTACCATGTGTTATGACGATTCCCGTCTCGTTACGCCCCCGTGTTTCCGCTCTTAGCGGGGGTGTGACAGTTGGAAACCAACATGATATGTAGACAACATTAAAACATCAGTTTTTAAATTACAAACCACAGGATTTTTGTCACAACATTCCAAAATAAGAAAAAATTCAAATTGTTTAACAACGATCATACACAAAGGTCGTATTTTTAAGTTAATAGCCAAAATAAAACCAAAAGATGCCACATCCATGTTTGCCCAAGCCAAGTTCATACCACCATCCATGCTCTTATGTACCTGAAATACATGCTTAAAATTCACATAAAGTTGAGTGAATTTCACGGGTTTACGAAAACATTACATGCAACAGTATCAGATATCATTGACAAACGATGTGGTAAGTTGTAAACTAGCTAGGAATACAACTTAATGATAGCACCTGGAGCTATAATCAAACCAAAACAAAGGCTTACATAAAGTAAGCAATCCCCACGAAACGAATTCAACATATATTCACTCGCATCCGAAACGCCTGATCAGAGCTACTGATCGCGAATGCGAGCTGTCAAACCCAAATAGATCTACCAATATACACTGTGGCCTTCCCCAAGGCTAATGATTATATGGGAAAGGGGTATTCATGAACGACTCACATGAACACAATAACGAAACACCCATACTCGAGGTTATCATACGAACACATACGAGTAAGTCACATAATCCTGATACAACAATGAAGCCATGTATTTCCCCCATGATTTTGTAAAACGAAGACAAGTTAAAAAGGGGCCATGGAAACTTACCTTGATTAATGAAATTGAAAGTACGTGCAATTTCACCAACGAACGTCCAGTCAATCCTAATAGTGCCCTAAATACGATAGACACTTTAAGAATTGATACTCAAGTCTTACAAGCAAGTTGTTCATCCAACCCACTAGACTTATACTATTTTTAAGAAAATATTTGTTTACGTGAGTAGTTGGTGATTATAACACTCGGTTAAGATCTTAACGAAAACGGTGAATTACGCCTTACTTAGACACGTACCAGTTAACAACCAAAATGTGAAAATTGTAACCAAATATACATAAAAACTCTCATATATGTATACGTACATAAATACTAAGTCACATTTCATGAATCAAACAACTTTAACCAACTTGGTATAAAAGTCTCTAAATCATGGCAATTTCTACGCATAAGTGACCATTTAGGCATCATAAAACATGTTCAAACGCACGTATCACTTCATGAACCAATTATACCTCATATGGCCGTAAATAATACATACAACAAGTCCATAACCACTGATTAAAACTCAGACCCATATTATGCCTAATCTTCATGCCAAAAGTCAACGTTCTTACGACTAGTTAAGCCTAAAACGTAATAAATGCATCCAATCACCAAGAATCATACATATTATTAAAAATACATTATTTGGACATAAAATATCATCACATTTCAGTTCTAGTTCCAGATTTCACTAGTTTCTTTTATTCCATACAAAATACCTAGTCTAGCATGCATTTCGACGTAAATCTCAACCATAATCATTCTAATCACCCAAACAATGATCCGTCCACGATCTATCATGTTTTCATGCTACATATACCCCAATTAATGTTCTAAATTATCCATGGCAAACAACTTATTGCATGTCAAAGATCAAGTCTTATTTCATCACGTTTCGCAAGATATGAACCAATACATGCATATATATATAGACACACGACATTCATACACACCTTAAATCCATCAAAATCCTTCAACAAAACACTAAAATATTATGTTCTAAACCATCCGTAACATTATCCATACTTGCATGTTCAAATCTAATCATAATCCTTCATTTTTTGCAAGAACTAACACCCAAACATCAACATACACACATGCATGCATACGGTTATCCATCCACACACTTAATACATGTAAACCTTCATCAAAATGTCACAATAGAGGATCTATAACAGATTTCACACTTAACTCTACTTGCATGGACGATTTAACATCAACAATGCATCATCAAGCAACAATCTAGCATCCAAATGTTAACATACATACATTCACACGTACGGACACATATATAACTCATTTTCATACCATATTTTCTGTTTCAAAACAGTTTTTTTCCCAAAATCTTACTTGGATGAACAATCTATAGCTTTTAGGTAATCATTTTCGTATAAAAACGTAACTAAAACGAATATTAAGGCTACCTTAGTCCTAGCAAGCTATTTTCACGAAAAGAACGTAGAATGATGGTTTTTCCTTCTTGCTTCACCACCAACAAGCTTCTATTGCTCTAATATGCTTGCACCTTGAGTTCCAAGTGAAGATCTTCAAAGAAAACATGACAAAAACGAAAATGGTGGTGAGGGAGGTGGTGTGGCCGTAGGTTTGTAAAGAGAGAGGGAGAGTTCAATTTTTTTATTGAAATGAAGTGGAAGAATGAAAAGAGAGGGGGAGGAAGGGTATTTATAAGGGGAGGGGAGGGAAGGGGGGGTTAGAGGGGTAGTCGAACGGTCATTTTCCTTTTTCTCCCGTCTCGACCCGACTTTCAAAACCCGAACATGTTAAATTCTAATTCCTTGCGAATTCTAGTCCAAAAAAACTATTTACATGCCCCATACCTTGGTTTTGTCATCCACTTGAGCATTTTATTGTTTATCTGCTAGACTGAGCCATTTCGACGCACTAAGGCACGTAGATGCTGTTATCGGGTTTTCTCGTTACGATAGTCGTTTCCTCACATAATAACATTAATATAAGTGTAACTAAGATTAAATTAGGCCAAATTATCATTTTTACCTATGACCTTAATATTTATTTTCCCGGTCGGTTCGTAGTGGCGTTTATTTCAGACATTCGTTGGACTTGGGTTTTCATGGTCGATCACGCATGAAATAGAAACGTAAGCACACGTAGGACTCTAATCAATCTTTAGATTAGTTTATTTAGTGCTATACATTCTGAAACAAGACTGAGCATAGAAATCAAGATATAGGGTTTCTAGAGAAATTACCCAGAAATCGAGGGTTGTCACACCTGGGTTGCTCCCATCTGAGCATGTTTAACTGTGGAGTTCTCTTCTCATCCACAACCAATACACCCAAAACACATTCTTGATATTAGAGGCCAGACATTCTGTGTGTTCCCGATATGAATGGAAACAATGAGCTTGGATCTTAGGATTCATATTTATGATAATAAAACTTAATGATTAGATGCTAAAATATAATAATGATGAACACGATAAAGAACACAAACGTGTTTAATGTTTGATGAACATGATGAAGAACACAAACGTGTTTAATGTTTGATGTTTATTGATATATTGTTGAAATCATCATCCATGAAGGATGATGATATGATGTTGTTGGTGATGGAACTAATTCACCCTAACAAGTGGTGAATTATTCACCCTAACAAGTGGTGAATTATTCACCCTTTACAATAATAATATGTGCTAATATTTATACTAGTCTAGCAATAAAAATAATTACAATATAAACCCTAGACTAATATTTTTGTTGATTTCATTATTCAAGTCTTCAACTTCAATAATATTGAAATCTTCAATTTCTTCAAAGGTATAATACCCAACACATTCCTTATAAACCAGGAATTTCTCTTGTCCACGGTCGATGTGGGATATGTGTAGGGTGTCACAAACAAACCCAAGAACAACCCTAAAAGTAGATGTTGATCAGATTTTTGATCCAAGTAGTACAAGCAGAAGATTTAAAAGAATATATATTTTTTTAGGTTCATTGAAAGAAAGGTTTAGAGCAATTGGAAGACAGTAGTTTGGTCTTGATGGCGTTTTTATGAAAGAACCTTATACAAGTCAAGTTCTTTCTTATGTTAGAGTAAACTCCAATAATGGTATTTATCCTCTCTCATATGCAATTGTTGAAGCTGAAAACTTTAGCTTTTGGATGGTTGAGATAAGCCTATTGTCACTGCATTAGAGTTCACGAAGAGAGTATCTTATAAGAAGAATAGTTAATGTCCTACAAGTTATTGATAAAACAGATGGTCCATTAATCCCAACTTCAAGTACATTGTTTGAGACCATAAAGAAGGATAATATAAGTTTAATGTTACTTTGAATGGTCGGAGCATTATCAGATTGTTGGTCCATATGGTAAGCAGTATGTGGTGGATGTAACACAAAAAGGTGCACATCTAGAAGTTGGGAAATCACTGTACTGCTCTGCCGACATGCAGTGCAACAATTTGGAATATGGCAAGTCTTTTGATAGAGACTGATTCGAGATGGTCAATCTCCCAATGGACCCGTTGAGTGGGTTAGGCTTCAAGAACAAATATGAGAGAATAAAGACACAAACTTTTGATCCAATTTTCTTCTTGATTTCTAATGGCAAAACAACAATAGATAATGGAGATCATGCATACATAAATAAAACATATTAAGAAACAAATAAATCATAAAGCAAAACAAATGGAACATGGATGTTATGCAATTGTACGTGGGGAGTGGCACGTATCATCTTTAGGGCAAGATCCATAGTTCAAATTGTTGGAAATCAGCAGCAAAAACGGAACAAGGTGGGACAAATTTTCTCTGTTAATTAACTTGAAGCAAAAAAATTACAGCTAGAGTTTTTAAAATGAAGATATGAAAGATGCTCAAATAAAAACAACCTACTACTATGCTTTAAATAACAAACAAAAACAAAGTGCATGACAACCCACGTAATAACTGATCCATGATTTCCGCGTATTATGATTAATTTAATCTACCACTTTCTCCACTACTCTTGGACCCTTGACGACCAAGTCACCATTAGCTCAGAATCTCCCCTCTAATGTTGACTTGCTTCTTCGATTTTCATGACTCCTAACATAGACCTCATTTCAATGAACTTGATCCTGCCCAAAGCCTTGGTTAGGATGTCAGCCTTTTGATACTCCCCTTTCACATGCTCTACTTGAATTTGACCTCGTTCTACACACTCCTGGATGAAGTGGTACTTTATGTCGATATGCTTGTTACGCCCGTGAAACATAGGATTTTTCATGAGTGCTATTGCCGACTCATTGTCTACCAACAACTTCACTGGTTGAGCTTTCCCACCTACTAATTCACTTGCCAAGTTCATCAACCACAAAGCTTGGTAGGCTGCTGAAGCGACAGCCATGAATTCGGCTTTACAGGAGGAGAGGGCCATAGTTCGTTGCTTCTGTGATGACCATGATATCAGATTACTTGAAAAATAAAAGAGTGTACCTTACTCTTTCTATCATCCAAATCAATTTCGTGACTACTGTCACTATACCCACCAACTTTCCATCTCCTCCCCTTGAATACTTCAGCCCAAAATCAACGGTCCCTTTTAGGTACCTTAGAATATGTTTCACCTCCGTAAAGTGACTTTCTTTTGGTTTCTCCATGTACCTACTGACCACTCCAACAGAGAACCCCAGGTCCGGCCTTGTGTGAACTAAGTACCGGAGGCTGCCGATGATCCTTCGGTAATCAGTGGGGTTTACATTACTTCCACCTTCATCCTTTGACAAGTTTAATTTATGTTCCATGGGTTGCTGTGATGAATTACAATCCCACATTCCAACTGATTATAGGATCCTCTTTATATAGCCCGATTGCTTTAATGTAATCCTATCATCCATTTGCTTTACCTCTATGCCAAGATAGTAAGACAACCTACCAAGATCACTCATTTCAAATATCGATTGCATTTTATTCTTGAACTTTAGTACCTGTGCTTCATCTGTCCCGGTAACAATAAGGTCATCCACGTACACCCCCAACAATTAAGGTGTTTGTGGGGCCTTTAAAGTGTAGACATCAGGTTCCGATGCACATCGAACAAAGCCCAAGCTTTCATGGACTTGTCAAAGCGAGCATTCCAGGCCCTCGGTGCCAGCCTCAGTCCATACAATGCCCTATTGAGTTTATATACCATATGTTGCTTTCCTTTTACCACGAAACCATCCGGTTGTTCTACAAAGACATCTTCTTCGAGTATCCTATTCAAGAAGGCTGATTTGACATCAAGACGATGCACAAACCATCCTTCCTTTGCTGCCAATGATAGCAACAAACGAATCATTTCCAACCGGGCTACCGGAGCATAAACCTCATCGAAATCAACTCCTTTTTTTCTGCACATAGCCCTTTGCGACCAACCGAGCTTTATGCTTAACCATATTACCTTCGGAATCTTTCTTCAATTTAAAGACCCACTTTAATCTAATTATCTTTTGATCCTTTGGAGAATCGACTTGCGACCAGGTCTTGTTCTTCTCGATAGACTCCAGTTCCTTCTCCATAGCTTGTTGCCAATCTTCACTAATTACAGCTTCCTTGAACGTTGTGGGCTCATCTCCGACGAATAACAGTTCTTCAATTTCAACCGGTTCTATCTCTTCATATAAATTTGATAGATCACGAAACCCTTTAGGAGGAGTGTGATCATAGGAAGAATTACTCACCTCTTGATTGCCATTTGAAGGTTGCGAGACTGATTCGAAGCTTTTAGGGCTCACATGATCTTCCTAGGTAGTCGCTACTTGAGATGATGGAGAGTGGGGCGAACCGATTTCACTTTGATTTGGTTCGCTGGTGTTACCATCAACGTAGTGTTCCTGATGGTGGGCTCCATTTGAAGATACATTGTCGAAGTGGATAACAGCCCATAATGGTCTTTCATTGGACTCACTTCTTTTGACATTTTACCAAGCCCATTTTCTGTTTTCTTCAAAAATTACATCTCTCGCTACACAAATTTTTGACTGTTTAGGGTCAAAAAGTCTGTATGCTTTGCTTCCCTCTTCAACACCCAAATACATCATCATAGTACTTCGATCACTGAGCTTCGTCATCTGAGTTTGCAATTTCTTCACATGTGCTACGCACCCAAATACCTTTAGATGGACCAATTTTGGTGCTCGACCAGTCCAGCCTTCATACGGTGTCTTCCTCTGAACCCTTTTGTTATCAATCGATTAAGAATGTAAACAGCATGCCTGACCGCCTCTCCCCATAGTGTCTCCGGTACCGCCGTAGTTTTTATTAATGACCTGGTTACTTCAAAAATAGTGCGGTTACGACGCTCCACCACACCATTTTGTTGTGGGGAATACGGTGCTGTTTTTTGTCTCTTAGTTCCTTCTTTGTCACAGAAATAGGCAAAATTGTGAGAGTTAAACTCACCTCCTTGATCCGTCTGCAACTTCTTAATTTTGTATTTACCATCGCCTTCTACTTGGTTCTTGAATTTCTTGAACATATCAAGTGTCTCACCTTTTGTGTTTATAACATAAATTTACATATATCTACAAAAGTCATCAACAATTAGTAAAAAATATCGGTTACCTCCCTTGGTTTGAGGTGAGACTGGGCCACAAAGGTCTGCATGAAGGAGTTCGAGAGGTTTAGTAGCTCTCCACTATGATTCCTCAGGAAATGGCTCCCTGGTTTGTTTTGAGATCATGCACTGATAGGATCTCAGCATCTAGTTTGATCGATTCGAATGATTTCAGCAGCGGAATAGAGTACCAACTAGCACAATTCGAGCAAGAATACCAAAGATATAGCAATGAACAGAATTAGTTATAGAGAGAGAAAGTTTCTGCAAAAGGAATATTTCATTCAATCACACGCTTTGGCATGGCTTTCGCTAAATTACAATTTAGGTCATTCTTCCTTATATAAGGAAAGATGACGTAGGCTGATGTCACTTGATAGTGACATCTAACCGTTATTTAACAAACTACTGAAACACTAAAACTACTGAAGATGTCAAGCAGCTGACATCTTCTTACAAGAAGCTAAGTGTTTACCTTATTACAAAACTACTGATAAGAAACTACTGAAACTAAAACGACTGAAGAACAAGCTCTTCAGTCGTTTTACAAAACTACTGAAAGTAAAAACTTAAAACTACTGAAAGTAAAAAACTAAAACTACTGAAGAAGTACTCTTCATCTCTTGTGACAAACTACTGAAACTTCAGCACTTGGTCTTCAGACTTGAACTTCAGACGTTTTATCAGCTGATGACTTCAGTAGATGTCATCAGCTGATGTCTTCAGTTTGTCTTCAGACTTTGTACATCAGTTGTTTATCTTCAGCACTTGTGGACTCTTCAGCTGTTGAACTTCAGTACTTTGGTCTTCAGCTTCAGCACTTGGTTCTTCAGCTGTTGACTTCAGCACTTTAGTCTTCAGCTTCAGCACTTATGTTCTTCAGTTGTTGAGCTTCAGCACTTTAGTCTTCAGCTGTTGAAGTCTTCAGTACTTGATCTTCAGTTGTTGAAGTCTTCAGCACTTGTCAAACTGCTGATGAAGCCTTCAGCAGTTGTTGTGATATCATGTAGGACTTAGAGGTTTTTTGATCTTGGCTCATTGGTTCTTTTGGTCCAACAAACTCCCCCTGAACCAATGCAGCCAAAACCTCTAATTGATTTATTTTCCCACTTATTGTTGGCAGAATGGTTGGTCTTTTTCCTTCTTGATCAGTTGAGAAGATGACCCATATAAGCACTGGCCTGGGAATGAGTCTCTGATGATTTGGTTGGCAATGTATGGATGGGAGCTCTGTATTGGGGAATTGGACACTGAGCTGTTCCCCCATCCATGAGACTCACTTCCCAACTATGAGCTTGTAGGATTCCCTGGTGTAGGCCTCCAAAAATACAATTTGTTCCTCCATGGTGAGCTCCTCTGCCTCACCATCGAAGAATCCTTCTGGCCCATAGTACTCAGACAGGAATTTGACCTGTTTTCCATTTTTGAGTACCACTGTTGTAATTGTCTGTAAAAAATTCATCAGGATGATGACTTCTAACAGCAGTGGTAACTCATCCTTTCTGATCTCATTCAGCTCTTATACACCAGCCCCTTTTTGATCATTCTGTTCTCCAGCATCTTTTGTGGGGGCATGTTTGAGGTGTAGGCCTTTTTGAAATCTTCCAGGATTTCCCAGGGTGAGACTACAAGGGCTAAGAAGATCATACAATCTTTTTCACTTGTCCATTGTATCTCTGAGGATATTTTTCTTTTGTATTCTATGAGCCACCCTGGGATCAGGCCAAATTCTTACTCTTTCTTTCACATACTGAAAAGTATTTCTAAGAGTATAAATCCTCTGAGCTTGTTTTTTCATATTAATGATGGAGGAAGTGGCTGCATATGCTTTATCTACTCTCCTCAATAACTCTTCATCGTGCAATCTGTGTTGTTCTTCTTCTCCAATTTCACTTTGATTGCATCTCTTTGTTGCTTAGGAGTTATTGCAAGAGAGAGATCTTTGGCCTTAGGCAACTGCAGAACAGTTGAGATCGGCAGCCTGTCTTCATCATCATCTTCTTCTTCTTCCAGCCTCAAACACTTTCTCTTCTTCTGCTTAGGTGCATCATCGGCTATTGGTTTTGAGGGTAAGGGAGTTGTTTTGTGGGTTGTGGTTGTGGTTGTTTTGGAGAGGGAATGTTGACAGGCTGAGTTAGCATTTTGGAGGTGAGTGTGGCTTTTAAGTGTTTGACTAGCTCAGTCCTGCTCCCTGCTCCTGCTTCATTCAAAGCTTCTATTACTAATCCCTTAGTATATGCCTCAGACGAATAGATCTTCGAGGTTATGGCCAAGATGCTGTCCCTGGTCCATGATTTTATTTCGATCAATGATCTCCCAAGGTATTTGCTGATAAATCTGATCATGATCTCAAGTCTTTCTCTATCCATTGTGATGTAGCTGACCCATCTTTGTTGAATCTCTTCGATCTCTAATCTTCTTATTTCAGAGTCCAGCTTTTCAGTATTGAAACTTGCCTAAACACTGATCAATGATATTGTCCTTGATCTGCTGTGTTCAGCATCAGCCTCTTTAACCATTTCATTCAAGTTTTTCTCTTTTCAGCACTTTTCTTTTTCTATATGTGACATGAAAGTCCTTTTGACTTTCATGTACTTTCTCCTTTTCAGCTCCCTTCTCATCTCATTCTTATTCTCCTTCTCTTTCTCGGTCTCATACACACAGTCCTTCTCTATTTCCACTTCTTTGTCCTTCTCTTTCTCTTTCTCCTTCTCCATCCTCTTTCTTTTAGCTTTCACTGCTGGAATCTCCCCCTTGGGTGCATTGGTTTAAGGTTTGATCAGCAGAAAGCTTTTGGCTCAGTACATCCTCCACCATAGGTTGTAAGACAGAAGAAAGTCTCTCATCAACAGTTTTAATGACAAGTTCAGTTATCTGCGGTGTGATGAGAGATAGGGGATTTTGAGGGATAGCATCCATTTGCTCAGGGGGTTTTGGTCCTGAGAAATGGTGCCAGAAACAGAGGCAGGTGCTGAGATTCTTTGAGTGGCTGTGTGTTTAAGTGACCTTCAGAGGAAGGTGCCATCTATTGGGTTGATGTGGTGGCAGATGGTCTTTCTCCCTGAGAGAGTTGGTCAAGTAGTTTTTGCAGCCTACTGACTTCCTCCTCTAGGATTATGTTCTGGGCAAGACATCATAAAAGAAGCCCAGGTCATCATCAGCAGATGCTGAATCACCTGACCTCCTACTTGTAGCAGGATGTACATGCACTGGGTGTAGACCAGATGTAGCATGTGCCCCTTTGTCTTGGAACTGGGGACTTCCAGCCTCAGGACTTTGTCCTTCATCAGCTGTTGCCTCTGGTGAGGTCTTAGTTATGTTACCAATCTCAGTCTGATCATATGCTGATTCAGAATAGGGGCAGCCTCACCAGATGTTCTGATCTCCATATCCACACCAGGAGATAGAACATTTAAACCCCGGTGCTGTGGGTTGTCAGAAGCATGTGTATCCTCTTCCTCAATGTTGTTGTTCTCCCCTTTGTTGGTGGTGTAGGGGAGGAGGAGAGGCATGCAGCTGAGTCAGCACATTAGCAATTATAATGGTTGGACTTTGGGGGCATTTGCATGGGGAGAGGGGATAGAAGCTGATTGCATCCGGGGAGAGGGATGCTCTTCAATGATAACCTCCTCAAGTGAGAGAGGTCTCAGTAATGTGGTTTCCCCTGAAGTGGTTTCAACAGGATCCTTTTGAGAGGATACCTGTGCGCTGTTGCTGGTTGAGTCTTTAACACTACTGGAGGGTTTGAACCAGTAGGTTTATCCTGTTTGGGTGGTACAAGAGCATCATCAGGGGACTCATCTCCCTGATTAGCTTGTTGGGTTTGGATTTTGGCTTGATGGGGACTTTGGATCTGGCAGTTGAAGCTGTGGGTTCCCTTTGCTTGGGTTTGAGCAAACGGGCAGCTTCTTTGAGAGATTGGTCGGAGTTATGCTTGGAGTATACCTCAGCTAGAACAGCTGGTGCAGGGACTCCAAGGCCAACAAGGCCATCAGTTTGTAATTCATTTAAAATTATGGCCATCAGAAACCTGGGATATAATAGCCATCTGTTTCCCACAGGTTTCTATGCCAGATCTTTGATTTCTAGAAACACAATTTGTAAAAAATTTAAAGTTTGTTCTAGAATTGAATATAATACCTGTTGCCACCGGGAAGACATTTGATCCCATGAGGATGTCTTCGAGGCTAAGCAAACATTCACCATATGAAATATCAGTCTTTCAGCATCAGGGAAGTTCTTCTTCAGTATGGTAGCAGCTCGAAGATTTCCGTCGTACCCATTGTTGATGAAGGACACCAGTTGTGCCCTTCGGGTACTCAGTCACAGCAGTAGCATCTTGTAATTAGCACTCGACGAATGCTATCAGGTGTAACCTCTACTTGTTTTTGGTTGACCAATGACCGAACAGAAATTTGGCCGGAAGGCACATCAGTGTGAACGTAGGCATTGGACCAAAACTGACTAGTGACTCTGGGTAGATGGTCGGTTTAAGAGCAGAGCAGTACTATACTGAGAATCAGCCATTAGGTCTATGGCGTGATCAAACTTTGTCCAGAAGGCCGATTTCGTGAGGTAGGCGACGCAATTATGTTTGGGTTTTAGACTCATGGTTGCCATTTTTGAAGTATGAAGGTCAGAAGAACGGCTAATGGAACGTTTGAGAAGAAGACAGGTATTTATAGGGTTGGGATAGGAAAAGGCTGAAAGAAAACTACTGAAGGTTTTGGTGTGGTCATCAGCTGTTTGAAACTACTGATGACGTGGTATTAACCTTCAGAGGTTTAAAACGACTGACAGTGGTGGTGTTGTCATCAGGTGTTATAAAACACTGAAGACTTGGTTTTGACCATCAACGTTGAAACAGCTGAAGTCTTGGTGTTAACCATCAGTATTTATGAAACTACTAAAGGTCGTGGTTTTGACTTCATATGATGTAAACAACTAAGGACTTGGTGTTTGTCATCAGTAGTTGTGAAACTACTGAAGACAGTGGTTTTGCCATCAGTTGTTGTAAACAACTGAAGACTTGGTATTAGTTATCAGTAGTTGTGAAACTACTAAAGACTGTGGTCTTGCTTCAGTTGTTTAGAAACAGCAGTTGTAGAAACAACTGAAGAGAAATTACTCATCAGCTGTTTTCGTCAATTCTTAGCTTTTCAGCTGTTTCATACTGTCCTCACACTTACTCATCAGACTTTTCATCTGCTTTTCAGGTGTTTCATAGGACGTCAGTACTTATCTGTTTTTACTGATTTCAGTAGTTGTAACTACATCAGTAGTTTAGAACAGATAAAGTACTTCAGTACTTGTGAGGCATTTAGCCTTCAGTAGTTATAAAAACTACTGAGGGTAAAAGAACTCATCAGTACTTATATGTGACATGGTTACCAATGATCATCAGTACTTATTACTGAGATCATCAGTAGTTGTCACTTATTCTAGCTGCAGCATACCAAGCCTTAACACCAGGTTGTGGAAAGTTGAACTATCCAAAGCTTAGTAAAAATGTCTGCAAGCTCATCAGCACTAGGCACAAACATAGGATTAATTAGACCCTTTTCAAAACAATCTCTTATAAAATGATATCTAATTTCTATATGTTTGGTCCTAGAGTGTTGGACTGGATTTTTGACAATGCAAAGAGCTGAAGCACTATCCATTAATAACGGAGTCTTAGTCTCTGTAATGCCATAATCCAAAAGTTGATTCTGAAGCCAGAGTACTTGGGATGTACAACTTGCAGCAGCAATGTACTCGGCTTCAGCAGTAGATGTAGCAACAGATGTTTGTTTCTTACTCTGCCAAGAAATCAACAGTTGCCTAGGAATTGACATCCACCAGAAGTTGATTTCCTGGTTAACTTACACCCTGCATAGTCACTATCAGAGAAAGCAACTAATTTGCAAGAGTGCCCAGTGGAATACCATAAACCTAGAGATTGTGTACCTTGCAAATATCTAAAGATCCCTTGACTGCAATCAGATGAGACTCTTTAGGTGCAACCTGAAATCTAGCACAAACACATGTAGCAAACATAATATCTAGTCTAGAAGTTGTTAAATAACATCAAGGACCCAATCATACATCTGTAAAGCGTTTCATCAACAGCTTTACCTTTCTGATCAATCCAATTGTGTGGTGTTGCACATGGGAGTAGACCAGGGCTTACAGTTTTGTAAATCAAACTTATTTAAAAGATCTTTTGTATATTTAGACTGATGAATGAAAATTCCATCAGCTTTTTGTTTGATTTGCAAGCCTAGAAAGAACTGTAATTCTCCCATTGCACTCATTTCAAACTTCCTTTGCATTAATTTTGTAAAATCATCACACAACTGGGGATCAGAGGATGCAATATAATATCATCAACATAAATTTGAACAAGTAGCTTATGCTGATCCACCTTCTTAATAAATAAGGTTTTATCTATGGAGCCTCTAGTGAAATTATTTTGTAGAAGAAAGTTAGATAATGTCTCATACCAGGCTCTAGGAGCTTGTTTCAACCCATAAAGAGCCTTATCAAGCTTGTATACCCATTCTGGGTGTTTATTATCCTCAAAACCTGGTGGTTGACACACATAAACTTCTTCTTTTATTTTACCATATAAAAATGCACTTTTAACATCCATTTGAAAAACTTTAAGATTGTGGAGTGCAGCATAGCTAGTAAGAACAATCTAATTGCCTCCAGTCTGGCTACAGGGGCAAAGGTTTCATCATAATCAATACCTTCTTCTTGTGCAAACCCCTGAACAACCAGTCTGGCCTTGTTCTTAACAATAAGCCCATTTTTATCTGTTTTATTCCTAAACACCCATTTAGTGCCTATTGCACACTTACCTGGGGGAAGAGGAACAAGCTCCCACTTGCTGCTTTTGAACTGAAGAAGCTCACTGCATTGCTTCAACCCAGCCATTATCTCTAAGTGCAACATGATAATTCTTTGGCTCTAGCTGACTGATGAAGAGAGCATAGAAGCAGAAATTGGACAATTGACTTCTGGTTGAAACTCCAGCATTGATATCACCAATGATTTGAGACATTGGTGATTCTTCAGCTCTTGATAAACAATAAGATCAGTGCAAGTGTTTGTAGAACCTTCAGCAGCAACAGATGTTGATGTAGACTCTTGAAACCATGTAGATGGTGGCAACTCAAATAAAGTTGAAGATGCAGAAATCTCATCACACTGTTGTGGATGAAGCTACTGAAGCTACAGGAGCATCAGGTTTAGAGGACACAGGCAGTTGGTCACTAAACCTGAAGAGGTGAGTACTGCTATCATCATCATCAGCACCAGCAGTACCATCAGGTGGTGAACTGTTGACAGGAGCAACAGCAGGAGTTTGATAAGGAACATATTGCAGTATGTCCAAATCAAATAGCTCCACAGGGCTTTGTGGAATCTTTTCCTTTGGAGATTCATTAAACTTAACATGTAGAGTCTCTTCAACCATCTTTGTTTTGCAGTTGAAGACTTTGTATGCTTTGCAAGTTGATGAATAACCAACAAAGTACCCTGCATCCACCTTAGGATCAAATTTTTGGAGTTGATCCCGTGTGTTGAAATGAAACAAGGACACCCAAAAGCTCTGAAGAATGAAATTAGAGGGGCCAAATGATGAAGAACTTCATATGGAGTCTTCATCAACCTCTGATTTACTAGAACTCTATTCTGTACATAGCAAGCTGTATTGACAGCTTCAGCCCAAAAAGTCATTGGCAGTCCAGAATCAGCCAACATGGACCTTGCAGCTTCAATAAGGGTCCTGTTCTTTCTCTCCACTACTCCATTTTGTTCAGGAGTTCTTGGAATGCTAAACTGCCTCTTGATTCCCTTTGAGAGGTAGAACTCATCAAGTGTATTGTTTCTGAATTCTGTTCCATTATCACTTCTAATACACTTGACTGAGAGGGAATACTGCTTCTCAACATACAACACAAAGTTGATAATCTTCTGAGCTGCCTCATCCTTTGAATGCAAGAAGAAAGTCCATACAAATCTGGAGTAATCATCCACAATTACTAGACAGTATTTCTTCTTAGCCATACTCATCACTCTCACAAGACCAAAGAGATCCATGTGAGAAGCTGTAAGCAGGCAGTGGACTTAGGTTCTTCTATGGAGGGAAATGAAGCTTTGTGTTGTTTTCCTTTTAAACAAGCAGTGCAGTTATCTTCACATTTGAACTCCTTCATAGGCAGTCCCCTTACTAAACCATGGTTTATCAGCTGATTTATGTTTTTGGATTAACATGACCCAGCCTTCTATGCCATAGAGTAGATTCTTGAGGGGAAGCCTTGGAAAATAGGCAAGGATGGCCTTTGAGATCTATTTTCTTGGAAAGATCTAAGGCATACACTCTTCCTGTCCTGTTGGCCTTCAGAGAGTGTATTCATCCAACACCTTATCAATCAAACTTAGAACTTTGGATGACAGAATCCGATAGTTCTGACTGGTGAAAAAGCAACATGGCCTTTGTCACACATTTGACTGACACTCAAGAGGTTGTACTTGAGATTTTCCACATGGTTAACATCATCAAACTTTATTTCCCCATTGGAAATAAAGCCTTTGCCGATGATGTAACCCTTTGCATCATTGCCAAATGACACAAACCCCTCCTCCTTCAGAGTAGTCATTAAGAAGTGATTTGTTTCCTGTCATATGCATGGATCCTCCACTGTCTACATACCAGATGCCTCTGTGGCATGTTGAAGAACCCTGCAAAACACAACAAATTAGTTAGATTTTGAGACCCAAACCTTTTTGGTTTTGGGCCTGTTCTCATCAACAGATGGTAAACTAACAGGTTTGTTGAAACAACAGCCTGAGAGGAAGAAGATGGTGAAGAAGAGGAATCCTTTGGCTTGGACCTCCTTTTCTGTGGTTTCAACATAGGAACATCTAATTGGTTAACTCTTCCCAATAGATGTTGAACCATCATAACCAGCTGTGTCTGATTTTGTGATAAAGCTTTCAGCTCTCCAGACACATTGGCATTGGAGTTTGATAAGTTCCTATGTTGCACCTTCTTCTTTTGAGCAATCTCAGCTGTTACCTGTTTAACCCCTTCCTTTTCGGATTTCTTTTTGGACTTAAGGGTTACAGGATTGATGTTGCTGGTACAAATGTGGCTTCAAACTCAGTTTTCATTTTAACTATTTTCTCTTTAATTTCTCTTTATGTTTGAGTTTGGATCCTCTTTTACCAACAATCATCTGTAAGATGATTGAACAAACCACATATTTCACATGGTTTCTTCTTCATCTTATGTTGATCATCAACTAAAGAGAATGAAACTATTGAAGACTTGTTCTTCAGCACTTTGGAAGCACTATTGCTTTCTTGACTTCCTCTTTAGTAGTCTTCAAACCCTTTCTACTGACAGTTTTCTTCTCTTCAGTGCTGACAGTAGTTGGAGTTTGAACTTCAGGTGTTAAATCTTGCTCCCCAGTCCTTTCAGGTGTTCCAGAAATAACTCCTGAGTTGATCAACTCTTTGATCATGTGAGTGTCAGTATTTGAACCATCAAGATCAGCTGATAGGTTCAACGAGGGAATAATACTAACTTCAACTTCTGATGGTGCTCTATTAGAAAGTGAATCACATGATGAGGTGGATTGGTTATTGCTTTCTCCATCAGATTTCACTTCTGCTTTGAAGCAAAATCTATAGGAGGAGCAGTGTGATTATAACCAATGCCAAACTTCACATTGGAAGCTGATTGCTTACTAAGAAGCATTTCAAAACTTTTGCATGATTGTACCCATCGATCACACAGGGTGACTGCAAGGGTTTCTTTGAGGTCTTTGTACTTTTCTAAAAGTACCTCTTCCCTAGCCTTATCATCAGTGATTTGGCATTTAAGTTTATAAATCTCATCATTTTTCTCTTTAAGCATAGACTCAAACTCAGCTTTTCTTTTGAAATGATCTTTTCTAGCTCTATGTTCTTATTAATTAAAGCTACATTTGCTTCTCTAATAGAGGCAAATGTTGCTATGCATGTTTCAGAACATAATTTGGCCTTAGCCTCAGAGGATACCTGTGATACCTGTGATGAAGAGGCATTTGAGGATGATCCATCTGTAGACTCCAGAGCCATAAGTGCCAGATTCCCAAAAGGACTGTCACCACTATGTTGACCAACACCTGTGAACAGTTGTTCATGACCAGACATGTCATCTGGTAAACTGCTCCAGTCAACAACTCCAGGGGTGAAGAAGCTGTGTTGTTGAGGTTGAGGAGGTTGATGAGATTGAGATGGTTGAGGCTTAGGAAGAGCATGTGGTTGTTGAGCAATGGGTGCTTGAACCTGACTGGTTTGTGGCATGTAATAACAAGGGTAAGGATATGGCATTGGACCTTGAGGAACAAAATATGCAAGAGATTGTGGTTGAGAATGATGACCAGAATTGACAGGATGTTGCCCTCTGTGTTGTTGACTATTGCTAGGGAAAGTCACAAAGGGTGCAGAAGAATTAGATCCAGATGATCTACATTCTCTAGCAAAGTGTCCAAGCCTGTGGAATTTGTGACACCTCAACTTACTCTTGTCAAAACCAACTTTAGTTTTGCCAGAGAGTCCTGGGAACTTTCTTCCAGTTCTTTTGTAGAACTTCTGAGATCTGATATTTATCAAGGCCATTTGGCTCAAAATATCCATCTCTTCTAAGTCATCATCAGCAATCCCCTTGAGATCATCCATGATGAAGCATAGATTGTCACTATTACACCCAGTAAACTGACTATCAACACTCACAAATGCAGAATCAGAAGTGTTTGAAGAGAAATCAATATGCTCATCATACTGGCATTCAGATGAAGCATATTCTACTCATGACCAACCAAGGCAGTGTTGCCTGGTACAAAGTCTTCAGTGAGCTTACCAGATGAAGCCAGTTTCCTTTTCTGCTCTATCTCTCTTTCGAATGTAAGCAGTTTCCCATGAAGTTGGGTGAGAGATAGACTATCCAGATTTGCACTGGAGCATAGGACAATTGTATATGTGTCCCATCTCTCAGGCAGTGATCTGAGGAATCTGTGGTTCATTTGGCTTTTGGTATATTCATGTTTAACCATTTTCAACTCAGAGATTAACATGAAAACCGCTCAAACTGCTGAGTCAGAGTCTCACCCTTTCTATGAGCAAAAGTCTCATACTGTTGGGCGAGAATTTCCCTGTTGTTTGCTAAGACCTCATCAGTGCCACCAAATTGTTCTCTCAGTGCATTCCAAAGGTCATGAGCAGTTTCATGATGCATAAGCCCGGAATAGATTTCATTAGGCAGTGCCATGGCCAGAATTCCATGGGCTTTAGCATCAATCTCAAACAACTTCTTGTCCTCATCAGAGTATTGTTCCTTCTTCTTCGGAATCAACTGATTTGTTTCCGGATGATTCACCATTGGCTTATGTGGTCCATGTACCATGGATGTCCAACAACCTGAACTATTGACAGACAGGTGATGGAGCATTCTTCGTTGCCAAATGTTATACTCATTCCTAACCAGCATCGGAGGCTTGGTTGAGGAACCAGTATTGTGTGGATCATTAGAAGGTGTAGTCATTTTCGAAAATTCAGACAAATTCAAGATAAGCAAAACAAATTAGCTCAAAACCACTAAGAACCTCAATTAAAATAGCCAAAAGCGACAGAACTTCAATCTCTATAAAAGATTCGTGCGAATTTGCTAGTTCGATCAAACTTAGAGCAAATGAGCAGTTTCAATGATCAATTGTTATATCGATCAATGATTAACCAGCTCTAATACCATTTGATAGGATCTCAGCATCTAGTTTGATCGATTCGAATGATTTCAGCAGCGGAATAGAGTACCAACTAGCACAATTCGAGCAAGAATACCAAAGATATAGCAATGAAAAGAATTAGTTATAGAGAGAGAGAAAGTTTCTGCAAAAGGAATATTTCATTCAATCACACGCTTTGGCATGGCTTTCGCTAAATTACAATTTAGGTCATTCTTCCTTATATAAGGAAAGATGACGTAGGCTGATGTCACTTGATAGTGACATCTAACCGTTATTTAACAAACTACTGAAACACTAAAACTACTGAAGATGTCAAGCAGCTGACATCTTCTTACAAGAAGCTAAGTGTTTACTTATTACAAAACTACTGATAAGAAACTACTGAAACTACAATGACTGAAGAACAAGCTCTTCAGTCGTTTTACAAAACTACTGAAAGTAAAAACATAAAACTACTGATAAACACAACTACTGAAGAAGTACTCTTCAGCTCTTGTGACAAACTACTGAAACTTCAGCACTTGGTCTTCAGACTTGAACTTCAGACGTTTCATCAGCTGATGACTTCAGTAGATGTCATCAGCTGATGTCTTCAGCTTTGTCTTCAGACTTTGTACATCAGTTGTTGATCTTCAGTACTTGTGGACTCTTCAGCTGTTGAACTTCAGTACTTTGGTCTTCAGCTTCAGCACTTGTGTTCTTCAGCTGTTGGACTTCAGCACTTTAGTCTTCAGCTTCAGCACTTGTGTCTTCAGCTGTTGAGCTTCAGCACTTTAGTCTTCAGCTGTTGAAGTCTTCAATACTTGATCTTCAGCTGTTGAAGTCTTCAGCACTTGTTCGAACTGCTGATGAAGCCTTCAGCAGTTGTTGTGATATCATGTGGGACTTAGAGGTTTTCTAATCTTGGCTCATTGGTTCTTTTGGTCCAACATGCACCCATCAAAATCTGAGTTGGGTATGAGATGTTTGGCATTGCTTTGACCAGCCCTTTCTTGACCATCGAATCGAGCACCTCAAAATTCACATGTCCGACTCTTGCGTGCCACACCCAAGCCTCATCATCCATCTTCATAGCTAAGCAAACAGGCTGAATTGTTTTTAGAACAACTTTGTACAGTCGGTTCTTAGACCGTTGCACATTAGCCACTAATTTACCATCCTCTTTCGATACCCATAAGTGTTCATGTTTCATTCTCACCTCATACCCATCTTCGGTCATCTGTCCCAAACTAATGATGTTGTTTTGAAGTGCGGGTATGTAGTAGACATCCGGTATCATCAATTGGTTACCGTCCTCACTTTCGAACATCACGGTACCTTTACCTTTAATTTGTACCTTTGACCCGTCTCCAAAACCAACTTGACCTATTATCTTGTCATCTAATTCTGTAAAGTATCTTCTAACTCCAGACATGTGATTACTAGCTCCATATCAAGGTACCAAGTATCACATGTTACTGTGTTTGAGTCTTCAGGTACATCAGGGAGCATTTTTTTCTTCATTCAGCATAACCATGGTGGTTGACTGTTGTGCATGAACGACCAACCAAAGTGCTCGGTCTTCATCTTGTTTCTGTTAAGTTTCCTTCGACTTTCTTCTCTTTCTTGCATTCCGATGCGAAATGGCCTTGCTCATTGCAATTGAAACATGTTATGTGTTCTTGTCACGTGGCTTTCGACTCGAGTCACCTGGGTCACGACTAGCACCACCACTCCAGTGCACCCCCCCCCCTCCCCGCTGCGATGTGATCCTCTACCCCGCACGTCGCTTCGACTGTGCCCCGACCACGACCACTACTTGACAGCACTCTCCCAGTCCCCTTTTGGGTCTGATTTGATTCATTACGGGTAAACAACAAACCATTATCACCCGTTGTATTTTCTTTCGCCGATTCAACCGATCTTCATACGCTTTCAACGACCGATCGCTTCCTCGAACAACATTGAATCAATGTCCGAACATTGTTCTATGGAAGCAACTAGTTGGAGATATTTGTCCGGGCTGAATCTAGTATTTTCCTCACGAGTACCCGCTCTTCCAAAGTCTCCCCAAGGTTGCTAAACTTGGAGATCATACCACTAGCTTTCCGGTGAACTCATCAATGCTTTCACCTTCTTTCATCTTCATCTCATCAAACTCTCGTTTTAGGGTACGTAGACGTGCCTTCTGCACTCTTTCGACACCCAAATACCGAGTCTTCAACGATTCCCATATTTCACTCGTCGTCTTCTTCTTTGCAACTTGCAACAAGACGTCTTCAGGAATCGCCTGAAAGATGAACGCTCGTGTTGTTTTGTTCTTCTTCTCGTCGACGACCGTACCGGCCCGAGGTTCGACTGAGTCCTACAACCCGTGGGCATCCATCACAGCTTCCATCTTAATAGACCAAGTGGTATTATTTGTAGCGGTTAGGGTAGGGATTTGAAGGGAAATTGAACTAGCTTCTTTCGGGGCTGCAGTGTTTGTAACAATTGACATGGTGTTGAATTTAGGAACTTTGGCATAAACCTTATGAAGCTCTGATACCAAATTATTGGAAATCAGCAGCAAAAACAGAACAAGGTGGGACAAATTTTCTCTGTTAATTAACTTGAAGCAAAACAATTACAGCTAGAGTTTTTAAAATGAAGATATGAAAGATGCTCAAATAAAAACAACCTACTACTATGATTTAAATAACAAACAAAACAAAATGCATGACAACCCACGTAATAACTTATCCATGATCTCCGTGTATTATGATTAATTTAATCTACCATTTTCTCCACTACTCTTGGACCCTTGACGACCAAGTCACCATTAGCTTAGACAAATTGCCATCATCCCACCGATATTCATCATAAGCCAGTGGGAAGACCGAGAAAAATGGAAGAAGTCAGTAGTTAAAGATCAAGATGTTACAAGGGGAGGCGGATTATCAAAGAAACATATAACTGTTATTTGTGCAAGATGTAAGATAAAAGAGCATAACAAAAGGACATGCAATGGATAACCAGGGGAATAGGTAGTTTGGTAATATTTAGGAATGAAGCTTTTGGTCTAGTTTTATAGTAGTATATTAATAGTTATGAATGTCCTTGGAAATTTTGAACAAACATGTAATGCCCTTGGTTAAATTTAAGTACTCTTTGTTATGTCTAAATTTTGGTTTAATAGAATTGCAGTGAGAATGTTGAACAACTAGTTTTATACCCGTCTGGTGGTCGGGTACTGTAACGTGATAATGTTCTACTTGAATTATTTATATCACCAAATTGTTGTTTTTAGTACTTCTGATGAATAAAATAGCATAGCATTTAATATTCGACTTGAAACTTAAAACTTATGAGAAAAGTTATATTTCTTATGCTGCATACGTAGAGACTTAATTACGATAATGATAATACGTTCATGCTTCGATTTTAATAAAAATATTTTATATGGGTGAGAACTGAACCACAAACATGAGAAAGATTAGGAAAGAATCAGATGCATAATCTTAGTTATACGATAATGATAATACATTCACGCTTCCAAACCCTAGCAAAAAACCAACATAAATCCGAAAGCCATCATAGATTCATAGATAATCCTAAATCAAATATATAATAAATTAGATATGTATAAATCATTTTATAAGTTAAAAGGGAATTTTTTTACAAAGAAATGATTGGCTATGTAAAAAATAAATATAACTAACCATGAGGGAGGTGTCTTTTTCATCTCTTCCATTACCTTCTTTCTTATGTTCTTGTCCAGCTCACTCAATGTGTTAGCTCATTTTATCTTATCTTGAATTGTGATAAGTAAATTATGTAATGTGCTTAAGTCTTAAGCTATGAAATTCTCAAAATAGTCAAGACAATAATATTATAAATTAGTATCAAATATACAAATAATAGTCAGAACACATAATTTGAGCTTACGAGTTTGATAATGTACGTATCAAACTCCCCAATTGTCCATTCCTTAGATCCCTCTTGACTGCAAATTGAACCTATATAATGATGATGAAATGTGAAAACATCTTCACAATTAAGTAATGAACAATGAATTTACAAATAGATACTATTCCACACCTGAAAACATCTTCGCGACTTGGCCCTAACAATACCCTATCAAGATGGATAAAACATACATAACACCAATATTATAAGGAATGTCATCAAAGGATAAAACTTAATTACTCTAAATAAGTTGTGGCATCCCTTTATATGCTTCAATTTCTCTCCATATGAATATATCTATGTCATTTCACCGAACCGTGCAAAATAACTAGTGTTAATATCGTGGCCCTTGCCTCGCCGCAACCGCTTCTCTAGTAGCCTCTCCGCTTTGTCGCCGCTTCTTTTCTTTGGTGATGTGTTAGTGCTGCGAATCCATTGATCGATGACTGGTGATGATGAAGATGCTTGTGTAGTTTATGTGGGTAGCACAGTGTGTAGAGGATGATAGAGAATGACGGAGAGATGATGGAGTATGTGGTGGGTTTTATATAGACCACATGGACAGGACACTAGTGAGTTAAAGGGTTGTGGGAGGAGCAGGGGAGTGGGAAGTTGGAGAACCGAGAAAGTTGAGTATTTGGTGGTTCTTAGAAATTGAATAGACTGAATAACCGCCCAAAAACTACAAATAACCACTGAAAACCACCTTGTAACCATCGAGTTTAAACGGTCATGATTTCCTTTCAGCTTGATCCAACAGATGAGATGATTTCTACCAGCGGTTATACTCACCGCTGGTAATATAATATATAATGTGGTTTAACATATTTACATTACGGTTTTTTACGCTTTAATAAAATTTTGTAATTTTCACAAACAAAACACCATTCTTCCATTGCAATAAACAAAACAAAATACAATACTAATTCATAATTAAAAAAAATCTATTTATTAATGTTATTTCTAAATAAAAAATTTTAATATAAAATAATAAAATTTTCTAAATCATAAATTTTAAAAATACGAAATATTTTAAAAGTGGTATTTTTAAAAATTCAAAATTTTAAACCAAAAGTAATTAATCGACTTGCTCTAATAAAAAAATAAGTTGAAAAAAGAGAGATTTTTAAAAATTCAAAATTTTAAAACAAAATATAATTAATATTCCTACTCTAATAAATAATAACTTGAAGTGTTACGTGAGAGCACCACAATCATAATCACCAAAAATTTATTCTCTCTCTTTTATCTCAAATAATTATTTTAATTACTAATAATATTATTTAATATTTCTTTACATTTAATAAATTAAAAAAGAAATCTATTTTTTAATATTATTTCTAAATAAACAGTTTTAATAAAAGTTTCTAAAGCATAAAACTTTTTAAAACCAAAATTAATTAATTTGGGAGATATAATAAGAAAATTTTTAAAAATTATATTTTATACGGTTTATTTTATAACAAAATGTTTATTTTTTTGTAAAAAATTAAAAACAAAATTTTAAAAAGTTGATCACTGTTTTATTAGTTATAGTCATTTATCATACGTAATTTTAGTAATATCATATCTTAGAATGTCATTTTATAATTAATAAATTTTATTATATTAATATTTATTTATTCAACATGTGTAATACACGAGTTTACTAAAACTAATGACATATATACATGTACGTGTGTGCACTTGTTTTTTGTGTATTGTATTTTTTATACTTAGGGAGTTATTCATACTAGTCTAAATGGTTAACTAATTGACCTTAGATCTTTTCATTTAATAGCATCAAATATATATATATATATATATATATATATATATATTATATATATATATATATATATATATATATATATATATATATAATATATTATATATATATATATATATATATAATATATATATAATATGAGGTCCTTCTATAGTTACTTGTAAGTTTAGAGATATTTATAAGTTCAAATCATGCAATGTTTGATAATCTAGATTTGAAAGCAATTTAAATAACACAATGCATTTTTAGTTCCTGAAAGAACAAGTACTTTTATATTTAATAATTCAACTTATAAGTTATGATCATTATACAAATATTTAATAATTCAACTTATAAGTTTATGATCATTATACATATATTAATTATTAACTTAGTTATGCATTATGAGTTATATAATTTGATTAGTGGTTTGTATTCATTTTTTGTTTTTTTCTTAATTCTTAGCTTTTCAATTTTAATATAATATTATTATATCTTTTACAAATTAGCTTTAATATTTTTTTTATTTTCAACTTTGATCCCTGTATTTTCATATTAAAAAAATTAGTTTTACATTTTGTTTTAAATTTTACGAATTACATAACGCACTGTGCGTGTGTGGTTCAACGTTTTTAGGCTACTTTTTTTAGTCGTCCCGTTGCAAGTCACAAGTTTTAGATCCACTTAATTACTTTTTTAGTTGTTTTATGTTTCATATGCATGATTCTATATTCTACGTATACTTTTCGTTCTATTTTATTTTTCTTTAATTTATTAATACGAGTTTTTTCACCAAAACATGAGACTCTTACAAAACAATATATTCCATACCCCCGACTTCTTCTCCCCACCGGTAAACAAACCCTCACACACCACCGATCAAAATACTCACCGGAGAAACCGCCGTGAAACAATGCACCACCGTCCACCTGTACACCACCACCACCGTCCACCTGTACACCACCACCACCTCCACCCACCCCCATAACACCACCACCACCACCATCCCCATCCAATTCCGTCGTCAATTCACTCAATCTCCGGCGACCACATCCCCCAAACCCTAACTCACGCCCCAACAATTTGTCCCCTTCAATCGCCGATCAACAGATTGTTATGACGAAGCCCCAATTCGCCACTCGCCGATCGCGCCACCACCGTCGTCAACTCCGGTCGGTTCCGCCGCGGCGTATGGGGGAGATCGTCGGCGCCACCACGGCGGAGGTCGCGGCGGTGTGCTGCTGCTTCCCCTTCGCCGTCGTGGATTTCATGCTGTTGACGATGTATAGGGTTCCGGCGGGGCTGTGTCGCAACGCTGTGAGGAAGAAGCACCGGCGACGGGCGAAGATGCCGTACCACGGCGGCGGTGGTGAGGAGTCTCCGGCGACGGCGACGGCGACGGTGGCGGTGGCGCCGGAGGTGGACAAAGATGTGGTGGCGTTTGATAATGAGATGTGGGAGAAGTTTGCTGAAAGTGGGTTCTGGAGAAACCCTTCAGAATAATAATAATAATAATAATAATAATAATAATAATAATAATAATAATAATAATAATAATAATAATAATAATAATAATATAATAATAATAATAATAATAATAATAATAATAATAATAATATAATAATAATAATAATAATAATAATAATAATAATAATAATAATAAAGGATTGACAATGACGTAACGACGACGTATTGAGGAAGATGAGAGATGCTTTGATAAGTTGTACCGTACAAGTTTGGGAGATCCTTGAACATATTTGACAATCACTAGTAGGTTGGCTTCGTCACATCAAGGGGTTTGTTTTTGGATTCAATTTATAATAATTATATATTTGATTTTGTTGTGGAATGTGGAATTTTGAAAGATTGAAAAATTTAAGAAAAAGGTTGGATATCGAGACTCGGAGTTTATGGTTGGACCATTCGGATGAGATTTAATAACGGATGACATTATAAATATATATCCAAACATAAACCATGTGTAAACAATATAACTTCAACTTTTATTATTATATTATTGAAAGTTAGAATAAAGTGAGTTTTTACAGTTATTTACATGAATTATGAAAAAAAAGAGTTGTCGAGCCTTGGTTGAACCGAAGGGAAAAACTTGTAAACTTTAGGACCGGCTGCCCGGCTGGTTAAGTAGACATTGGTTCAGAAACAAATTAAGATGTGCAGTTGAGATGGATCGAGCATAACCACACATTGGTTTTAAAAGCACAAACAAACAAAAAAGAGCGTAGACTGTTAGGGGAAGGAGATGATACAATCATAAATAATAAAGAAGAGCAAAAAGTGTTAACCGTTGCTTCATAACCGAGACCATATGACAAAGCCCGAAGGAGGCATGCAGAGTGAACGTGGTATTATCCACGATCACCCGAAGACACCTTTGCTGTTTTTACCATTGAGACCTTGATTATGAATGTTTGATAGGGTTATCCTTGAAGCACACATGAATATAAAAGCCCAAAAAACATTAGATTCAAATTAGACTCAAAAGCACAAATATGAATATATATTTTCTTTTAACGGCATTTGTTATGATACGAAGAACAAATCTCACTCAAGTGAAGGTAGACATGAGTATTTATTTGAAAGATCGTTTGGACGAGGTGAAAAGTATACAACTTGTTTCAATTTTAAAAGCGAACAAAAAAGTTAAAGAACTAATACACGAGTAAGAGGTGGAAACCAAAATGTGTTGTCCCTATTCGAGTAGAATCACATACGCTTTTGCTTTTGCGTTACACATGACCAACAATATTTCTGGTGAAGAATAACGTTAACGTCAAATAAAATAAACAAATAATATGTTCTATTAACATTGTAATTACTAAAAATCTTTTTAGTAGTGATTTATGTTTTATTGTTTCTAATTTTTTAAAATTTTATAAAACTTAAAAAAATGAATTTTTATTACCTTATTTACTATTTTATGTATTTATTTTTAGTTGGTTTTATTTTATATACAGTGCTCTAGAATTATGTTTTGCTGTAGAGAATTTATTTAAAATTTATATTATTGTTCCCAAAGCCGTCTTAATAATTTTGGATGCACTAAGCGAACAAAGAAAAGGCCCGTTTGGAAGTCGACATAACAAATTCCCTTTCTTTATCTCGGTTGGAATTCAAAACAATAAATTAAAATGTTTATAATTGGCATAGTTAAATTTTTATTGTTATTTGAGCAAAGACCATTTTTGTAATTTAATGTTCACTTATGCATTTTGTTCTTCTTCTTGTGATTCTTTCTTGTTTTTTCTTCTTTT
The DNA here is from genome assembly GCA_025506515.1 of Flaveria trinervia. Lineage (NCBI taxonomy): Eukaryota > Viridiplantae > Streptophyta > Magnoliopsida > Asterales > Asteraceae > Flaveria > Flaveria trinervia. The sequence goes on from JACCIX010001284.1 coordinate 161,538, forward strand.
GCCATTTCATATGAGCGTTTTCAATTTGTCATGCTTTCTACTTGACGTTACACTCATATATAATATATTCAAATGCAAACTTCTACTAAACAAGCTAATATTATAATATATACACACTAAACAAATGAGTTGGAGACTAATTCACTAGATTAAGATCTAATTCACTAAACACCAAAGAGCAACTTAATAAATATTCAAACACTAGATTCAAATTCTAGTTCAAACAAGTGACTAAATACCACATTAGTTGTTAATTAAAATTTAAACACCAACTACAAAATTAGACAGTACTACAATACCATCCAATAACACAAATCAAGATTAAAACTCAAAAACTTAAAATCCAAAATTGCCAAAAAGAAAATTAATCTTAAGAACTAGATTCTAAGGAATACTCACAAATCTATGTTCCAGATTGTTGATTGATAGAACAAATCAATCTGTGTGTTTTTTAATCAATTTCTAATATCTTGAGTGGGTAAAGGGTAAATTTTTATTGAATTAAAGGCCCAACTAAATTAATAAAGTGTATACCTAAGTTAAATTTCCTACCCATATAAACACAATATATAAAATTCAAAGGCTCTTTAAAAACAGGGCACAAAGCTCTAGCTCTACTAGTTTTGGCCTTGAGCCGGTCCTGAATGATTTAAAAACCTAAAATAAACAAAATATAACTTTATGTTGTTTATTTAATACATTTACTTTTAAATAACTATAAAAAATTTCAAAGTAAAATTTTTGGAATCGGTTTCCGACAGAAATCGATCCCATCAGTTGAGATTCTGACCTTCGTCAATTTCTCCCTCAAACCTATTTTGACCCTCTCAACTTGAAACCGAACCTATTCATAACCCAATCCATTTATGAGAAAAAAACCTCATTTAGAGGCCCATTTACCTATAGATGCATCTTTATAATTAAAGGTAATCAATTAATGGGCTTCATCGTTAATCCTTTACGCCTAAGATTGTGCCTAAAAGAAATCTAGAGACGTCGGCTAATCACTTTATTTGCTTTTAGTCTTTTTTATAGTGCTTGAATTTGGTCAAAAACAAATAATACAGAAAATAATATTTATAATTATTAATCAATAACATGGATCCATTGCTATTGGACCCACATTTTGTTTAGTGACTTTTCAAGCATATAATAGACTGTAGAGATTAATGAAGAGGCTGATGCAACCTAAACATCTTTAGTCTTTCCTGCATGCTGCATAAGTGCATTAAAGTGGAATACTTCGGAAGTTTCACATGTGCAACAGAAATACTCTAAGTGTGAAATCTTTCGAAGCCAAGACCAACATCTTCCGAAGCCAAAGATGAAGTCTTCCGAAGCCAAAGATGAAGTCTTCCGAAGCCTCAGAGACAAAGTCTTCCGAAGCTTCAAGTTCATGAAGACAGATTTCTTCCGAAGACTTTTAGTAACATGCTTTTTCTGATGTACTGTTCCATAAAGCTGGACACCTTTCCGCTGCAACTCTGCAAGTCACCAACTAACATGGTTTGGTGAAAAGGTCCATGCTTTTGTAACTGTACATTGAGGTCTTGAGTCTGTAACTTTCTACTTTATGTACTTTATCCTTTTTGTAATAAATAAGGATGTGAGCTATGGCATGTCATAGTCACTAGTCAAAAGGCAATCTGCCTTTTGACTCTACAATTGATTTTGTGTGTGTCTAGTCAATTGTATCCAGCTGGCTTTCAAAGTATAGCCGGCTGTAGGATGTTGTCTAAGTATCTCATGTTCTTGTATCTTTCGAATATGCTTTTGTAACACTTGTAATAGAACATAGAGAAGGCAATATACTGCATTCTTGAAAACCAAACATTTGTGTTCCTTGTGTTCTGTCTCATATATTACTTGTGTTCTTAGTGTCACCACTTGGTTAATCCAGTTTACTGTTTGATCTAAGTTTAGTTTATCTCCTCTTTGTGTTGTTGTGTTGTAACTGTACACCCTTCAACGATTCTGCATTTGGTATCAGAGCATTTCAGGCTCTTGATATAAGATCTCACCATCTTAGATCCCTCACACACACAAATACTAAACTTTTCAAATGGCAGCCATTTCCAAAATGATATGGAAACTGAAACCATGAACAAGTCCCCACTGATCACTCTTGATGAGTTTGACACCTGGTGTTTAAGAATGGAAGGTTTCATCAGGTCTCTTGATTCAAGAATGTGGGAGTCTATTGAGAATGGACCTTCATACCCAGCACACCTTCTGCTACTGGTGCTGGTATGATCCCCAAAGATGTGGCTAATACTCTGATGAAGATAGGAAGAGAGTAGAGATAGACAGAAAATCCATGACAGCTTTTCAAACTGCCCTTCCAAACTTTGTGTACAGAGGTTTCAAGAAGTGCAAAACAGCCAAGCAGTTGTGGGATGCACTGAAACTGATGTATGAGGGTTCTTCTGAAGCCAAGGAGAACAAGAAGGATCTCCGGAAGCAGCAGTTTGAAAACTTCATCTTCAAAACAGGTGAAACCATGACTCAGCAGTACTTCAGGTATGTTGAGATTGTGGATACCCTAGTGGATGGAGGAGTTTCTCTTGAAAACAGAGACATTGTAAGGAAGTTCATGTCCTCACTTCCTAGGCAGTGGACACACTACTGTGTGGTGATCAAGAGAACTAAAAATCTTAAAACTCTTACTCTGATAGAGTTGTATGGGATTCTCAGTGAATACCAGACGGAAATGAACATGCAAGGTTCATCTGGCAACTCCAACAATCAAATGGGTTCAGCCCTACATGTGGTTGAAAGGGACAACATAGAACCCAAACATCATCTCTTATGCTACCCTGACAACTCACCCAAGGGTCCTTTCATCACCTTCCCGGAGACACCAAAGGAGAACTACACTCAAGGAAGCCCATTCCAAGAGACAAGCTCTTCTCAAGCTTTTGTGTCTTCTGATGAAAGCTGTGGTAACTCTCTTTTCACTCTTGAAGACCTGGACTGTATCCATCCAGATGATCTGGAATACATGGAAATAGTCCAGTAGATGGCTCTTCTAACTCACAGAGCCAAGAAGTTCTACAAGAGGACTAGAAGGAAGTTTTCAAGTAATGCAACCAGTGGAAAGTTTAGACTGGACAAAGGCAAAGTCAAGTGTTACAACTGTAACCTGATGGGCCACTTTGCCAGAGAGTGTAAGGCACCTAGAAAAAATGATGGCTAAACACAATCCAGACCAAACTACACTAACAAAGCTCTCTATAATGAGAAGTCAAAGCAGCAAGCTGCTGTTGCTGTTGAAGAAGGATGCTTTGACTGGAGCTTTCAGGTGGAAGATGCTTCTCCAAACCAAGCACTGATGGCAGATCATGATGAAGCCAAGGTATTAGAAAACATCTGTACTCTTGAATGCATTGCTAAAGTTAACAGGTACAGGTCCTATAACTTGGAACTAAGATCTGATATTGAGTCCTTAAACATTTTAAAATCTGATTTTAGAAAGTCTGAAAATGATTATAAGCTGAAAATAGAGGACTTAGAGAAAACCATTTCAGTTCTAAAACATGAACACATAGATTTTAGGACTCAAATTAAAGATCTCATAACCAAGTAACTGAGTGCCAGGCTGAGCTTGTGATCAGTAAAGCCAGGGCAGAAAAGAGCGTTCTTGAATAGGAGACCTTCAAGAACATGATATCCTCATCCTTGCACAACAAAGTGTGCTATCAAAACAGACAGGGACTGGGATCCAATGAGATAGCTCCTCCACACACAATCTTGTCAGTAAGATCTCCTAGGTGGAAACTTATGAAGATGAGCTTCCTCTCATAGATCCTATGAGTGAGGAGGATGAAGAAGAGATAGTGAAGAATCCCTCTACAAAGAGTGAAAAGGAGGATTCAAGAAGGGCCACTATCCTCTGAGGAGAAAGTGAAGACTGTGATGACCAAGTTCATGAGAAAGAACTTGATCAGAAAGAGCAAAAGAAAGGTAAGGAAGGCTCAAGAGATCAAGGCTACTTTTGACTCTAAACAGAAACAAGTTTTTATTTCTACAGGTTTAAAGTGGTAGGGACTGAGAGACATCAACCAAAACTCCTGCTAAGAGTTTGGTTCTTGTTCAACGCATCTCAGCAGCAAGAAGAAGACTGATCTGCTGTGTATCACTGTTGCACAGTCTGGACCATCAATCTCCAAGCACAGTCCTCAGCCCAAGAGGACTGTCTCAGCATCTACAAAGATGAAGGTGGAGAAGGGAAGTGACCAAAGACAGTCTTACTCTCAGACAAGGCTCTTGTGAAGAAGAAGATGAATTGTGTTATGTGTGACAGCACCACTCACATTGCAAAGGATTGTCCCTTCAATCCTAAAGGTACTGTCCATATGGCCAAAACAAAGGCTTCAAAGAGTTCTAAGAAGATTCAAGCTTCGGAAGAAAACCAGTTTCCTTCGGAAGTTCCAAATCTAATAAGAAAGGAAGTGGAAAATTCTCTTCGGAAGAATATTTGGTCTCGAAAGAAAGGAGTTTTTCCGAAGCACTGAAGTCTACTGCAGTGTTTGCAGAATCTTTCGAAGGTTCAGTCATCAAAACTTCTGAAACTCCAAAAGCTTCTAAAGTTTTGAAGGTCAAGTCCAAGACTCCAAGGTGGTGTGGACGTCTAAGAAAGACCAAGTGACTGAGATTTCTCCATAAAAAACAGCTCAAGATCCTCTTAGTACAACCATAGGATCTATTACTATTAAATTACCTTCTGCAAATGAGCCCAAGACAATCAAGGCTTGGGTTTCCAGATGTAACTAATCATTCTCTTTTTTGCAGGGACAGCTGAAGACAGACAGAAATGTCTGGATCATAGATAGTGGCTGCTCCAGGCACATGACTGGCAATAGGTCACTACTCCAGAACTTTGAAAGGATTGATGAAGGACCTGTTGCTTTTGGAGGAGATGAAGGTGGTTACATTTCTGAAAGGGGAAAGGTCACAAATGGTAAGCTCAGCATAGAAAAGTAAACTTTGTAAAGAGCTTGGATACAATCTTCTGAGTGTAACTCAATTTTGTGATCAGAGTCATAACATGCTCTTTACTGAGCATGAGTGCATTGTTCTTAAGCCTGGTGTGGTTATCCTCATGAGCATATCCTGCTTAGAGCCCCCAGGAAAGGAAACATGTACAAGATGGATTTACAAGAAACCTCTCCCTCTGGAGAAGTTTCATGCTTTCTGTCTAAAGCCAATAGTGATGAGTCTTTCCTATGGCATAAAAGAATATGCCATGTAAACTTTAAGAACATGAATAAGTTAATTAAGCATGACTTGGTAACTGGAATGCCAAAGAAGAGTTTACAAGTGATGTCCACTGTGTTGTATGCCTGAAAGGAAGCAACATAAGGTATCTCACAAGCCTAAGAAAAGAACTCAATCACTACTCCCCTACACTTTACATATGGATCTTTTTGGCCCCACCAGAGTAATAAGTTTAGGAAGGACCTTATACTGTCTAGTGATCACAGATGACTTTACAAAATTCACTTGGGTTTTCTTCCTTAGAACTAAGGATGAGACTCCTGAGATTCTGAAAATTTCATCTTGAAGATTGAGAATCAATCTGATCATAAGGTCAAGATCATAAGATGTGATCAAGGAACGAATTTAAAAACCATACCCTTGACACATTCTGTGATGAAAAGGGTATTACAAGACAATTTAGTGCTCCCAGGACTCCTCAGCAAAATGGTGTTGCTGAGAGGAGAAACAGGACACTGATTGAAGCTGCAAGAACCATGTTGTCTGATTCTAAATTGCCCATCACCTTCTGGGCAGAGGCAGTCAACACTGCCTGCTATGTGCAGAACAGAGTTTTAGTAGTTAAGACTCATGGCAAAACTCCTTATGAACTTTGGCACAAGAGAGAGCCCTTTCATTGGTTTTTCAGGTCATTTGGATGTCCTTGCACCATCTTGAATACTAAAGATCAAATTGCCAAGCTTGCTGAGAATCAGATGATGGACACTTTATTGGATACTCTTCTCAAGCTAAGGCTTATAGAGTGTACAATCTTAGAACTAGAATTGTTGAGGAGTCAGCCAATGTGACTTTCAATGAACACACACCCATGTGTACTGGTTCTGGTCCGGATTGGTTGTTTGATCTTGATTTGGTTACCAACTGTTTTAACAAATCTTGTGAGAATGTTTCAGGATCTGCAGAAAATTTGAATACAGATGATCCTGATCCAAGATTTGAGCTAGGAAGATCTTCAAGACATATATCTTCAGCTCTAGTTGGAACCACTTCTGCAAATGAGGTTTCTATTAACCCAACAATGACAAATTCAGCTGATACATCTGGTATGCCTTCAAATTCCAGCTCAGAGGCTCTACAACCAGATAAGAACACCTCAACTGTGGAAGACAACAATGGTGATGATGACAGTGACCAAGAATTTCTTGATGCCACTAACCACACCATAGATGAGAACATCAATGATGTCACACACTGCTTGGATCAAGTTTCACTTGAAAAGTGTGCTAATGTGGTAGGAGAAATATCTATGCCAGATCAAAAATTTTCAAATTTAGATCTTTCTCAACAACTTGTTGTGATCCCTCAGCTTAGGATCCACAAGTCTCACCCTACCACAAACATCATTGGAGATGTTGTCTCTGGGGTAAAGACAAGAGGACAAACCCATGAAGCAAATGTTTGTCTTCACTCTTGTTTTCTATCCCAGATAGAGCCAAAGAGAGTTGATGAAGCTCTAAAGGATGGAAGTTGGGTTGAAGCTATGCAACAAGAGCTGCTTCAATTCAAAAGGCAGAAAGTTTGAACCTTTGTCCTCTTCCTTCTGGGAAGACTACCATTGGAACCAAATGGGTGTTTAGGAACAAGAAAGATGATAGAGGCATCATCATCAAGAACAAAGCTAGACTGGTTGTTCAAGGATACACACAAAAAGAAGGAATTGACTACACTGATCTTTACTCTAGTGGCAAGATTAGAAGCTGTTAGGATATTCCTGGCATTTGCTGCATCCAAGAACTTCAAGGTTTTTCAACTTGATGTGAAGTGTGCTTTTTGTATGGAGTGATAGATGAAGAGGTTTATGTCAAACAACCACCTGGTTTTGTAGATCCTGATCATCCTGATTATGTCTGCAAGCTTGACAAAGCTCTCTATGGGCTGCATCAGGCACCCAGGAAGTGGTATGAGACACTGTTTGAGTATCTCTATAAACATGGATACAGGAGGGGTACTATAGATGGAACTCTTTTCATCAAAGGACAAGGAAAAGACATATTGCTAGTTCAAGTATATGTGGATGACATCATTTTTTGTTCAACTAATCCAAAGCTCTGCAAAGACTTTAACAAGCTGATGAAAGACGGATTTGAAATGAGTGCCATGGGAGAACTCAATTTATTTCTGGGAATTCAAATGAAGCAAGTTGAAGATGGCATCTTTATAAGTCAGTCAAAGTATGTTCAGGACATACTCAAGAGGTTTAATATGACTGACTGTAAGATTGCTAAGACACCCATAGCCAGAAACCACTCTCTTGGTCCTGATCTTGAGGGGGAGTGTGTAGATGAGCATTTATACAGGGCTATGATTGGTCTCTTATGTATCTTACTGCTATCAGGCCTAATATCATGTTTGCTACATGTATTTATGCAAGATATCAAGCCAACCCTAAGATGTCTCACCTTATCACTGTCAAGAGGATTCTAAGATACCTCAAGGGTGCATCAACACTTGGCCTATGGTATCCCAAGAATTCTGACGTCAATTGGTATGCTTATACAGATAGTGATTATGGTGGTTGCAACATGACTGGAAAGTCTACATCTGGGGGATGTCAATTTCTTGGTGGAAGGGTTGTCTCATGGCAATACAAGAAACAATCATGTGTCTTTGTATCAACTGCTGAAGCTGAATACATTGCTGCTGCAAGCTGAATACTTTGGATTCAAATCATCAGATACTGACTATGGATTAAACTTCAAGGAGACTCCCATTCATATAGACAACAACAGTGCTATCTCAATCACAGAGAACCCTGTGCAGCACTCAAGGACAAAGCACATCAATAACAGGTATCATTTAATAAGAGATAACTATGAAAAGGGATTAATTAAACTAGTCAAGGTTCATAGATGAACAATATGTTGATCTGTTTACAAAGGCTTTTGATGAACAGAGATTTAAATATCTTATATCAGCTATTGGGATGATCACCTTGAGTAGATCTTTGTTAAATCTAATTCTTATTATTTCTTTAAAATTCACGTGTGTCCTAAGTTGTCTAGTTCATCACTTTCATAAGCTCATGTTTTCTTCTTTGGATGAAAATTATTTTTAAGACTTTCTTAGATTTTTGAAAATTTCTGATACTTCGGAAGTTATGTTTTTTTTAATTCGGAAGTAAATCATGCCTTCAAAATAAATAATTCTAAGAAGTTTACCTTCGGAAAAGTTTTCAAATTTATCTTCCGAAGCTTAAATATTTTTTTCAGACACTTACTCATTTTAAGGACCATTTACTTCCGAAGCAAAATTAACTCTCGGAAGCTTTGTTAGTTTATACACAAAGCACTCAAGCTTTAATTTTCTTTCGAAGCAAAATTTTCAAATCTCTCAGGAAATTCTTCCAAGTCATTTTAGCTTCGAAGCTTTTTAATTAAAACTTCCAAAGATAATTAACCTTCGGAAGCTTTTTTGACTTCTAAGAAAACTACTTTTTGAGCAAAAAGTAAACTACTTTTTCAGAGGTGGGACCGACATCCGAATTTCAAAGTTTATCCTCTTTCATTAAACTTTATCTGAAATCCTTCTCACATATAAACCCAACGGTTTCCCCCTTCTTTCTATCATCTGTTCTTCCTCCAAACCTAAAAACCCAAATTTCTCTCTGAAATTTCTTTCTTTCTTCTTCCTTCGTCTTAAGCTACTTCAAAATGGCCAACCTTGCTCACAGAAATGATCCCAAATTTACCATGCAGCTACACAGACAACACAATCAAGTTGCTCTGTTAGGCTCTAAGAAAGATTCTCATTTCTCAGAGGTTTGTCATTTCTTGTCTCTATCAACTACTTCACCTCCCTCACCATTGATCCTCCACTCTATGAGGATCAGTTGCTTGAATTCTGGAAGACCTGCAAGAGGTCATTATGGATGGGGAGAAGGCACTGTCTGCCACAGTGCAGGGGAGAACAATCTTCATCACTCCGGCCATCATCAACCGACATCTTCAGCTGGATGATGAAGAAGGTGAGTGTTCTTCCTAAAGAAAGCTGTAATCATTCCTTTGAGCAGATGGGGTATGAGGGAGATTCCTCTGTAAAGACCTTCAGGAAAAGGAAGGTCTCATCCAATGGAGATTCCTGCTCCATGTGGTCATCCACAGCTTATCAAACAAGCATGGTGGATGGGACCAGATTCCTGAAGATCTCTCCTTCATAGTCCATAGAATGGTTCAAGGGGTCAAATTCAGGTACTCTCAGTTTGTTTATACAAATTTGCTTGCTAATTTAGACTCTTAGAGAATATTACATGTTTCCTAGATATGTCCGGTACATTCTTAATGTGAACTGGGCTCACAGTTAAGGAAATAGTAACATTCTTAAATTGGGACAGATGAAGCCCATCATCTTTAAAATACTGAGAAAGTCCACTGTTGGATTCTCTGGGGTAGAAACACCCTAGTCCCAAAAATGTTAGAGCTCATTGCTCAAGGTGACAACCTAGCAGCACAAGCTAGTGTTGAACCCACACCTGCTACTTCCCAACCACCCACACAGCCTCAAATCTCTCACCTACCAAAGAAAATACAAACGAACCCCTGCTCAGACTATTCAGTCTGTGGAGGTCCCCATATACTCACCCATACAGGAAGAAGTGGACACTGGAGCTCCCACTTCTCCTGAGGAGCAGACCACTTCCATCTCTTCAAGAATCAGTGCTGAGGTTCCTCATGCTTAGCCTGATAAGCTCATTAGCCCTACTGCCTTAAGCCATCACTCCGAGTCTCAACACTCAAGTGATCAACCTTCAGGGGAGACAGTTACCATCCCCAGCCTATAGATCTCAACCAACCCATCCCAACCTTGAATTCTATACTGATGAAATATAGGTTTTAGTGAGTATAATGAATCTCTTTTCTTCCCTCTACTCAAAGAGAGATGAGTACTACTCAGTCTCCTACATCTATCCCACATCAGTCACCTACAACTGAGGTGGACACTCCTGAACCTGTTCAGGATGTCCATATGGAAGAGGCTCTCACTTCTGAAAGTGATTACATCATTAAGACCTCAACCATGGCAACTCAGCCCACTGACATCTCAACTGAGACTGCCAGTGAGCAGAGGAAATCTAGTAGCCAGAACTTAAAACTGGTCATGAGAGAAAGGACTCTGGTCCAATCTTCTCCACCCCCAGTATTCTTCTGATGATGATGAGGGGGATCTGAGACTAAAAGTGCAAAACTGTCTAAAACATGCACTTACCTAGTCTCAAAGGTCAGTCACCTTGAATCTCAGGTGACTACCTTACACACACAGGATCAACAATCAGCAACTTGAGATTTCATATCTTAAGGAAAAACTAGCTGGGAGACCTTAAGGAGAGCTCAACCAGGAACAAAGAACCTGTGGATGTGATTGACCTATCCTCCAGCTCACCTATGCAAGTGGGTGATGCTACCAAAAAGGGGAGAAAGTCATTACAGCCACAAACCTGGGAGTTCCCCCGAGAGAATGGACATTGAGGACTCACCATCCTCACTTGCAACTGTGCATTCTCAGCACCTCCTCTAGTTCACATTGATGTGGACTACACAGACTCCTTCATACAGAGTCTGTTTGAGGATGGGATACCAAGGGCTATGTCACATTCACATCCTTCAATCACATTATTGGGTGGAGGTATGACGACAACAGGAAGGCCTCATCATCATAAGAGTTCAAGGACAGCAAGACGTCTTCAATTTTCAGAACTTGGACTATTATGAAGGTCTGGATCTAGTCAACATGCCACTTGTCAACCCAAGCCAATCAAGACAAGCTGACAAACTGGCTAAAAGAATCCAAGACAGGATCATTGCAGAGTTCAACTAAGAAGAAGACTAAAGCAATCAGGCAATGTCATCGGTCAACTGGATGTTGAGAGACCCTAAGATTAGCTTCATAGGGGAAACCTTGACTAAAGGCCCAGTGACAGAACCTGAGAGCCCTGTCTCATCATCTCCAACTGCTGCAGAGATCCATATTCTTTCTGAGACACCTGCTGGTGAAGGTGTTTCTCAACCTCTCTCTGGCCTGAGCTCAGATGCTGCAACGAGCAATGAAGGCCAAAGCTCTCTCCACCCTGAGTCACAAAGGTCAGAGAGTGACAAAGGGAAAAGAAATGACATCTGAGGAGATTGAGGAGGAGAAGAGAGAGGAAAAGGAGGCTAAGGGGAGAAAGTTCCTCTACTAAGTCTCCAAGACTCATGGAGTCTGCAATCAGGGCTGCCCCCAGACCAGATACTCAGAATGATAAGTTAAGGGCAGTCAGGATCAACTATCTGTAGACTAGGAACTATGACATAGATAATGTCATTTCTCCCCCTTGGATGAATTGAATGAGCTGGTTGATCTGGAAAGGTCAAGAGAGAAGAAGGAGGCAGAAGATGCAGAACTCCTAGTACAAGTCAAAGAAGAGAGAAGAAGAAAAAGACTGTACAAAGGTATACCCACCCTCTCACCAGTTCAAGAAAGTCCTGAACAAGAGGATGTGGTTCAACAAAAACCTCAGGTAGATAAGGAAGAAGACAAAATCAAGATGATTAACTACCTGAGTGCCACAGGCCTTTATCAGGCAGATGCACTCCTTCCCTTACCTTATGACTATATTGAGTTTGAGTATTTAAAACAACTTGAGCTTGAGTTAGTCAAGTAAAGAAAGACAACAAAGAAGAAGCTGAGGGAAGAAGCTGCAAAGTCAAGAGCCATCATCCAAAAGAGCATGAAGAAGTCTGCTGATAGGCAGGGATGATGAGCTTCTTGAAGCTGTATGGATTCTCCGGAAGGAGACTTGGACCCATGTCTCTATCCACTATGGATGAGCATATCAGGGTAATCAAGCAGAAGATTAAGAGTGAGAGCTCACTGACTTACACTCCACTCCAAGTCAGGCCCCACCTGAAGTGGAGGTTAAGGTTGAACAAACAGACACAACACAACCCGAACCTCCTGCTAATGCTCAGCAAGCTTCATCTTCTGATCCACAGCAGGGTCAACCTCCCTCTCCATCTGAACCTGAGAGAGAGGAAGTCCCAACTGAGAAAGACAGTGAAGATCAATCTGGTGCTGCAGGCCAGTCTTCTCAGTTAAATTTGGAAAGAGAAGAAAAGGATGGCTTCTAAACCAAAGTCTAAGAAGAAGAAGAAGCCAACATCCTCTTCTGAACCTCAGGATGAATCAGCCCTGAGGATGTGCAGCCAGAGGAAGCTCAATCAACTCCAACTTCAGTAGCTCCTCTAGCATCAGGAAGACCCATCTTGTCTTGGACATACACCACAAATCCAGAAAGGTGGCATGTTATTAGAGATCAAGGCATTGAAGACATCTATACATGGAAGATATGTTTCAGTTGCCTCTGCATGACTCTTTGACATGAGAAGACACTTTGACAGCCTGAAGGATCCTGATCATCTTATGAAGAAAGGAATGGTGATCATCCTAATGAGGACTGTTAATATCTGAAGTTTTCTAAATGTTTTGGTAGCATCAGCCTAGGGGGAGTTTGTAGAGATTAATGAAGAGGCTGATGCAACCTAAACATCTTTAGTCTTTCCTGCATGCTGCACAAGTGCATTAAGTGGAATGCTTCGGAAGTTTCACATGTGCACAGAAATACTCTAAGTGTGAAATCTTCCGAAGCCAAGACCAACATCTTCCGAAGCCAAAGATGAAGTCTTCCGAAGCCTCAGAGACAAAGTCTTCCGAAGCTTCAAGTTCATGAAGACAGATTTCTTCCGAAGACTTTTAGTAACATGCTTTATCTGATGTACTGTTCCATAAAGCTGGACACCTTTCCGCTGCAACTCTCTGCAAGTCACCAACTAACATGGTTTGGTGAAAAGGTCCATGCTTTTGTAACTGTACATTGAGGTCTTGAGTCTGTAACTTTCTACTTTATGTACTTTATCCTTTGTAATAGATAAGGATGTGAGCTATGGCATGTCATAGTCACTAGTCAAAAGGCAATCTGCCTTTTGACTCTACAATTGATTTTGTGTGTGTCTAGTCAATTGTATCCAGCTGGCTTTCAAAGTATAGCCGCTGTAGGATGTTGTATAAGTATCTCATGTTCTTGTATCTTTCGAATGTGCTTTTGTAACACTGTAATAGAACATAGAGAAGCAATATACTGCATTCTTGAAAACCAAACATTTGTGTTCCTTGTGTTCTGTCTCATATATTACTTGTGTTCTTAGTGTCACCACTTGGTTAATCCAGTTTACTGTTTGATCTAAGTTTAGTTTATCTCCTCTTTGTGTTGTTGTGTTATAACTCTACACCCTTCAACGATCCTGCATAGACATTAATACGACCCACTCATCACAAGAAACCATCAACTATGATTATAAACATGAAAAAGTTATTTTAAAATTAGCACTGAAAATTATGTTATCCTTATGATTATTACCTTAATGTTTCTTTTGCACCATTGTTTCAATGCAAATCTATACCTATCTAAATTATTTGCTTATAGTTAGAAGAGAATTTCTAATAAATCATGAAAGTATTCTATTCTTAATGTGATATATGTATGATTAAATTAGAATAATTTTGCATATATAATCATGACTTGCGTGACAAAATATTATGATAAAATATACTTAGATTTACATATCATTGATGAGAAGAAAAAATGACAAGTTATAAAGTGAACTCACATTTATATTCTTGTATGACATTAACATTTTGTTTATCCTATCTAACTCAAAAAAACAATAAAATGATTCATAAATGTTATTAAATTAACTATGTTTTTTCTTAATCAGTTCTTGAGGTCTATAGGAACATCAAATTTATATATCAAATAGATTTTAAACCTTCCGAAAAGAACTAGTAATATTCAAAGTGTACAAACTTGTAACTACATAGAATAAACTTCACTTGTTTTAATACACACGTCCACAATGTCAAATTAATACGTTTTTAATCTTTTAATTTTGATCCATATTTAATTACTTTTTCGTATTTTTTTAATGACAAACTCATGCACATATTAATTGCAAAAGTGATAGAAATATTTTCACCATCTTGATACCATTGAATATTACATATTTACAATTTATTGTTTTTACAACGATGAGAATTATATTCATAAAACTAGAAGGGACATTTTTAATCTTATTTTTAGAATAGTTTTTAACTGACAGTTTAGATATATACATCATTAATGATTAATGATTAATGATTAATGATTAATGATAGTTAGTTAACCAATAATATCAATTTAATATACTTTAAAGAACCCTAATAATATTATAATTTTAATAACAATAATAATAATAATAATAATAATAATAATAATAATAATAATAATAATAATAAGCTTCAAGAGAAAGTGGACGAATGGTATTGGAAGAATCAAAAGGTAAAGTTGTACTTCCAAACGCTATCTTCCCTCTGTTTCTTTCATCAAAGCTTTTGATGGTTCTCACAAATCTCATATTCCAATTGGGAAATCACAAAATTCTAATCTTTAACAATTTTTAGGGTTCTTTATCACAATCTTTTCAACATTTTGTCTAATCACATGGAGGTAAATTTATAATTCCCACATAAAATCTCTGCTCAAATCTGCTTAATTTTGTTTCACCATTGAATTATCGATGAATTCTTTAATCTTAGTTATTTATCTTCAAGGGTTTTCTTGTTTTATTGTTTTTGTCAGATGGGTGTTTGCAATCTTTGATGTATGTGATTATTATGATTAGTTAGGTAAAAATCAAAGTTTAGGGGATCATTTGTTCTGCAATT